>PVKA01031313.1:0-26378 GCA_004027165.1 Ctenomys sociabilis | reverse complement strand
AAGGTGAGGAAGTAAGTTCATTGAAAGAATATCACTAAGAGTGACAGAGAATGGATGCCATAGCTGACTGTGCATTTAAGGTTTTGAAATATAATTTCCACTGCACTTTATCTTGTGGTGATTGAAGAACTGTTGCTGTCTCCTCAATAGGATTCTATAACAAGTGGATCAGCATGCTGCCAGACCTAGAATCAAAGTTTGAAGTTATACACCCATCTCTTAAACCAAGCTTGGATGAGCTGAAATATGCTTCCCTAAAATAAACATGTAGCTGTCTTATACCACAGCACCTCAGGGTGTGACCTCAAAAAGTTTTGCAGGTAATCTAATTAAAATAACATTATTCAATTTGAGTTGAGAACAAGACAATTTGTGTTCTTTCATCACAGGCAGTTTGGACACAGACATACACAGCCGATGATGTGCAAAGACACAGCCCCCCCCACAAACACAAGCACGGAGAGGCCCATGCAAACACAGAGAGAGAGATAGAGAGTATTGGTCATCTCCAAGCTGAGGAGACTTTGATTAAATACATCTATCAGAGTTCAGAAGATACCAAAACCACTGATATGCTGATCTCAGGAATCTCTGGATCTATGAGGCTTATATTTAAGAAGCTATGTTGTGTCACCCTGAGAAATGAAAGAGTAAAACATCTTTTAGACAGACTATATATAAAAACTCTTTTAACACTTCTTTATTTTTTCTTTGTACAGTACTCAGAGAAAGCCTTTATCTCTAAAGTGTATATGGCTGCAAAATGGTTTGCCTTGATGTCAACTGATAAGGGACTAAGACCCTTGATCAACCATTAAATTCCTTTAACATTTCCAGTGAAACATTAAGCACAAAACTGAAGAAAACAGTCAAGTTTTATTACATATCTTCATTGAATTGTGCTTATTTTTAGAATTCATGTGATAAATTAAGGTAATGTGCTTAGAACCAGTGCATTTTAAGTGAAATATGGGCAATACCTATTAGTTATTCATAATTGTATTCTCAAATGTACTAGTACAAATGCACTCACTGGTCAGAGAAGTTCACTAAAACTAGAATTTATTGGACTAGAAAAAGAAACATTTAAAATTAGAACTCCAGTAATGTTTACAAGCATTTCCACCTGAACTTCCTTAATTTGGTCGATTATTCTTCTTTCTCAAGACAAAATTCTGGGTTTCCTTTGGTTAGTTTATAGCTGTGAATTATGAGTTTTGTATCTAATTTTTTTTATAATTATGGCCACTAGTTAGGGGTCAGGAGGGTCTGCTGTTTGTTTTCAGTTGCAGGCGCCATGTGCTGAAGATCTGATGAGCACAGCCATCTGAACTTTCCCTTTTGTCTCAAGTGATATCCACAGTCAACTTCATTTCTGTTAAATTTCTTTTTGACACATTAGAGAGCTGGGAACAAAATCTGCCTGCCCAGTAACACAATGCCCATTCTGAGTACATTTTTATCTTTATTTCCATCTTATTCTGTTAATAGTTCGTGAAGCTTTAATTGTTTTAAACTACTAGAAAATCAATTAGAGTGTTCTATGAAAAAATTGTAAGAATTTTACCTTAAATAAAGACAGGGAGAAACCTAAAAATGCAGACCCTGAACATCAACACAGAGCATCAGCAAAGTGGAAAAGAAAAATAAAGGACAAAGCTCTATTCCAATGGCGTAATAGTCACTTTCTTATTTGAATATCACAGTGGAGCAGCTCATTCCAGCAATGTGCTTATTGCGTTATTATATTTTGTTGTGATATACTTCTCCACCCGAAAAATATTTAAGTTTTCCTACTTGTATGATCTGCTATTCTTTTTTCCTCCCATTTCCAATTTTATTCTATTACTCTGCTGGTGTTTCATGACTTAATGATACTGTTCTGTTTATTCAACATCAACAGTGATTCCCTTTCTGTTAAAATGACAGTTTTGAAATTTAGTAATCAATTTCCTTATACATTTCTCATCCCTAGCAAATGATGCCATTCAGTACGTTATAATCATGCCCCACATTCATTACTGACAAATGAACTGCATAATATTGTTTCCTCAAAAATTAAATTTCAAGACTTAATAAGGAAATTACTAAGTGAGCAGAAGGGTTGTTTTTAGGAGACTAGTACTTCCTGTGCAAAGTGTATGTTTATGGTATAAAGCTACATAAAACTAAAGATGGATATAGACAATTTTTTTTTCAAGTGGGAAAGATATGTGATGTAGTACTGCTGTACAGGGTTCCATCAGATTTATTTGTGAGCTTCTCTTTTACCTTATTGTGGCTTCAATTTCTACATGATTCAATATGGTTATATTTATGGCACAAAGGACAGGTATTTGAAATGATTTGTTTGAAATACAACAGTATTTGTATTATTACATAATAAATTATTATTATGTAAAATATAGTCTACAATGTTTTTCGTAATTTTAGAGAATCTTAATTTCAGAGTTAACAGAAACAATATAAATATCTCTCACTCTTCTCACAATTGCATATATTTAATCCCTTTTATTTTTTTTAATAAAACACTTGGCAAGATGGGAATACATTCTATTTTATGTTATGCTGTTATAGTGTTATTCATTAAGATGAGAATATTCTCTATGAAATATTTCATTCAAGTCCAATAACATAGCTGGACACTGGTATTTTGTAAAGACTGAATAAGAATACTTCTAAAAGGTATTTTAAATATTCCCAGTCCTAAAGAAAAACATAAACAGCAAACTAAGAGGTACTGTTTGTCCCTCTATGAAACTTCTTGAATGGCTTTTTGATATTTGTAGAAGCAATCTCAGTTCTTAGCATGCTTGCTTCTTCAGTCTTGTGTTCTTTGTCTTTGAAAAATTGTCCCTGGGATATTAATGCGACTTTCCCTGTGAGTGAGTAGATCCAAAGCTCTTGTTAGGTTATGACATGGAATTCTCAAGAAAACCCTAACTCAGAGAGAGAACATAATAGCCTACAGGCTTTTTCTCAATTTGGAAGCAATGCTCAGTTATGTGCTTACAATCTGCAGGTTTAAGCAAAGCCCAACCTGTTGTATAAAAGCACTACTTCACTGGGCTGTTTCCCTTCCTCTGTCACCAGCTTTTTCTAGAGCTGTTTGTTCATGAATCACTTGAGTACATGCCATATCTAAGTGTGCTTTGCTGTCAGCAGACTAGACACGTTAAAGAGCAGAAGTAGAGGGATAGAAGACAGAAAATTATTACTATATCAAGGAAAAAACGAATAAAAGTAGAAATATTGCAAGAAGCGTTCCAACTTGGAAGTCCACTTACAAAATTGTCTGTGTGAGAGAAATTTTGAGTGAATATTTGGGACAAGTACTTGATACCTTTTTAATGAGTAAATATAGAAAAGCTCAACCAGGTAGATTTAGTCTTTTATAAATACCAACAGCTGAAAATATTCAGTTTAATAATCAGAGACATAGAATGTGAACTTATAGTGATGAAGCAGGGAAAATCTGTGTTTACATTGCTCCTTGTAATTTTGATTCACAATTGTAGTACAACTCCTAGAATGCAGAACAATAAAAAAATCTACAGAAAGGGGAAGAGATAAAAGAGGAACTACTAAATATAATGGACAGTTACAACTTCCCTATGATAAATGTGACACGTGTATATCTAAATTGAACCAATAAATTTAATTATAAGAACAATATATTAAGAGTGAAAGAAAACTTCATTCAAAATTTTATTTGCTTTCATAAGACTTGCTATTTACTATAAAAAGCATAAGAAGCA
Organism: Ctenomys sociabilis; assembly: GCA_004027165.1. Classification (NCBI taxonomy): domain Eukaryota; kingdom Metazoa; phylum Chordata; class Mammalia; order Rodentia; family Ctenomyidae; genus Ctenomys; species Ctenomys sociabilis. The sequence continues at coordinate 22,620 of PVKA01031313.1, read as the reverse complement.
GCTAGGGATAGAGCTCAGCTATGCATGCACCTGCTTGGCAAGCAGAGGCCCTAAGTTCAATTCCAGTAAATAAATACATAAATAAATAATTTTAAAAAAACATGCAGAACAGCACAGGAAATATACATATATACATTAACACACAATAATAATATATTTAAAAATGTTTTAGGGGGAAAATCTATTGTACTATATTAACTGCCTTTCTCCAAACTAATAAATATTGGGAATGGTTACAACATCCTATGATGAAAAAGAAAATAATTATGAATAAATTTAACAGTAAAAATGCAGGATGTCGAAAACCAAAGTTATTATCCTCATGAAAAACAAGAAATTTCGTGCTAATGAATGGAAGTACAACACTTATTTTATTTAAAAATTAAAATATGGTTTCAATTCAAGATTTATCAAGGCTCCAGTAGTACATTTTGCATAAAGAGAATAAATATAAAGTTAACTTGAAACAAAAATGTCCTTCATTAACCTAAATAAATTTTAAAGTGTTCCTTTCAATGGAGTGCCCACCTTTGACAGGTGTGGACAAGGGAAGGAATGTAGAAGAAAAAAATTCATAATGTGTGTGTATAGACAGCACAGTTGGGATAGATAACGCTGTACTTCTACATAATTCTATGAGAGGCAAGATCTGCACTAATGGTGGTTGGACAGGATATTATTTCGGCTTGTAGTACTACAGTCATCCACTAGGAAAATAATTATGGAATTTTTGATATAATTCAGGTATAAAAAATAAGATAAGTAAGCAGCTACACTCTTAATTTACTGATAAGAGACATCTGCTATAATAATGTCTGTAAGTATAATATCATGTATGCAACTTGTACGATACCAAAACAGTATGAAAACAGTTTACAATGTATTAATTTACCTAATCTGTGTTGTTAAGGTGTCTTGAAACTGTCTGATTGACATTTGTAGTTCAATAAAATTAAAAAAAATTTAAAGTAATAAATACATGAAATATATATATATGTATATATGTACTATATTTTACAGAAGGGTCTACAGGGTATTCAGGGTCTCACTATCTCACTACTAGATTGGACTCATAGTGATCTGCCTGTTCACAGCCAAGAGTTGAGTTTATAAGCACACCATCATGGCTAGTATCTAGAGAAATATGTTACCTAATTTTAGTAATTATTGTAGGCATTGTTGCAAGTTATATGGAGTCTTTCCTGGTCCTACTCATGGTCCAGGAAGTTAGTGTTACCATGGAAAAGCTATTGGTACTGTAGTGAGTTAATGCCAACCTATCACTTCCAGTGCAATACATGGCTAGAACAAAGGCACTAAGATATTTGTAGCTGTGGGGAGCCAAGGGCTCAGAAGTTCATCATCATGATGTCTATATGGAACAAAGGCCTTAAGAAGAGCTGAACCCAAGTTTTATCAGTTGTGAAGAAAGGAATGGTTTGAGTGTGAATGACTATGAGTTACTTGGAAGTGGATGAGTGCTTTGAGCTGGGTTTGTTAGAAGGCCTGATATCTTGCAGTATGCAGAAAAATGATTATGTAGAAAGATTATGCCACAATTGAGGTAGCATGTAATATTTTAGGGTCAGTGCTTTAGTTCTATTGAGTACTCTTTTATGCCCTGAGAAATCATAGGCTTTGACTCAAGGTTTGATCCCAGATGACAGTATGGAGCAGCCAAATAGTTCAGTGGTTTAAAGCATCTACAAGCAGGTGCAGGGATTAGGGTTTCGATGCCTGGGCCTGCTGTGCCTGCCCCTCTTGTGTAGTGCACTGACATAGCAAATGAGACTGGGTGTTATGGAGTGCAGCTGTAAGCCCAGCACTTGAGAGGCTGTAAATGGAGAATCACTGCAAGTCCTATATGCTAGCGAGACCCTGAACACCCTGTAGATCCTTCCTCAAAATACAGAAAAAAATTATAAATGTCTAAAATCTATACATCATTGGTTTGCATAGATTAAAGCCAATGAAAAGGATAACAAAAAGTCCTAGCCAGCTCTGCACACATACATACATGGAAATAAGGCCATGTTTAGCCACAGTGGCGATAACTGCTTCTCCTTCAAAGGGTCTCCGAGGTGGTCCCCCATGGGAAGGGTAAATAGAATAGTAGAGAGGGTTCTCAAATAAATTCCTTATTATTATTTTTTCTTTTGTCTGGCTTAGCTCACCCTGAGGGTGGGACTGGTGTGGCATATGGTGCCCAGGATTGAACTGCAGTCACCTGAGCCTGCCTAAGCTTGCCTAAGCAGGAGCTTTAGATCACTAAGCTGTCGCACTGACCCCGATTATTAATTTTTATATGATGATTTTCTAAAACACTTAGAAAATAAGGTAGTATTTTCATACTGGAGTTATAAAAATATATTAAAATTGAATGCACATCTCAATCTGTGTATAAGAAAAAAGTAGCAATTATTTTTAAAATCATATCAGACAAAGATATTAGATACAACAACAAATGTATGATGGATAAATTTAATAATCATAAACTAAACATCATTCAAAAAATAAGTTTTTATCTCTGTAGTGGAAGAAAATGTAAGAAAATCAAAACAAGGTCCTAAATGGGAAGAAAAAATGCAAATTTTGTCTCACAAGAAACTTGCATCCACAATGCATCCTTATAGCTATTGCACAGCCTACAATAGGATAAACAAGTCAATTGAAGCCATACAAGATGTCAAAGTTACATTTCATCAAGAAAGACATATAAATGTTAGTAAGTTTCAGATAAAAATTAGTAGCTGTTATATAGTGAGGCATACACCTGTGATCTCGGCACTCTGGAGGATCAAAGTGAGTTCAAGGCCAGGCTGCACTACATAAGGAGACCCTCTCTGAAAACAATAAAATAAACGAAACAAAATAAGGCGGTGACTCTGCTAAGGAAGTGGATTCTTTGAGCCTTGATAGTGGAAATGTAAATGATACAGAATAGACAGGGATATAGCCCAGAGGCACAGTGCCTGACTAGCAAGCATGAGGCAGTGAGTTCAATTTCTGACATCCCCACCTCCCTGCAAATGATACAGATTAATAAACATTTTAGAAATGTTTTTAAAGTTAAACATTGTGTATATGTGCATGTGTGCATGCATTCCTGTGATTCAGTACCTAGGAATCTATTAATGAGACAAGATAGATCCAATTTTTTATATTTTGGTGGAAATGGGGATTGAACTCAGGCCCTTGCACTTCTGAGGCAAGCACTTATTCTACTGAGCTATCTCCCCAGCCCCTAGATTCAAACTTTTTAGCAAGCACTATTCATAGCAGCCAAAGGTGAAAAACATACAAATACCCAACAAATGTATAAATGATGCATGACATAGGCTTCTCAAATAACTCTACTTTGAAATAAAACATACAGATTCATGGCACAAAATGGTTGTAGTAAAAATATTTATGCCATAGGACTAAGCCACCTGTGAATTATTATATATGTTATATAGTGTCATTTACAGGCATATCTTGTTGGTCATTAAAATCAGGTGTAGTGACATAGAATTCAGCAATACAAATAAAACAATCTCAACTCCACAAAACTGAGTATAAATCTCACAAATTAAAAACACCCACATATAATTGAGTACATGCTAAATACATACATTTATAATTATGAAATACAAATATAAAATCTGAGAACTGTCTTGAATTATTAAATTCAGAGCAGCACTTTCTCTTAGGTGGTGCAGTAGAGGTTAGAGCCCTGGATACTTCAGCTTTTGTTTCTTTTATCAGTGATATTTTATTACAGCTAGGGAAATGTAAAACATGAAAACTTAAAGCAATTCAAAGGATTCTTGAGTTGTACAAAAATTTAAAATAAATCAGTGTTGAAATTAGTAAGAAGGGTGATAATCATCTTTTATTTATTGATTTTAGTGTATGTGGTACAGGGTCTTAAGGCTTCTATTTTCAAAGTGAGACAAATAGGGTCAGAACTCAGTGAAGAGGTGTGTTAATACAGGCATAAATAAACATAGACACTTGCAGTCTGTGAACTGACTTCCAGGTATGTGGTTGTTGTATATGAGCAAGTGATCCTTTTTCTAGTCATGCTTAATAAAAGCAACTTAAAAAGAGGAAAATTTTATGTTGGCTCATGATTTCTGAGGCTGTAGCTGACCACCATTAGATTCCATCGCTTTAGGTAAGTGGTGCAGACTTAATCTCATGATGGGAAATGCTGGCAAAGATGTTTACCTCGTGGCATCTGGAAAGTAGAATGGAGTCAGGAAGGGTCAGTGTCCAAAACCCTTTTCAAGGGCTCTGTGCCAACTGATGTCATTTGGGTAGCTGCTAACACCTAAAGGGTCCACTCAGATCAAATGGCACCGTAGATTGGTAACAAAATCATGACAGTTTGAATGTTATGGGAAAATCTACAAGCAAAACATAACAATTTTTTGTCTTTTGTAACTATTATTTACTTAAAATTTAATTTTCATTTTAAAGCTTATTTTGTCTAGAATTAGTCCATATTTTCCAACTCTCATCATTCAACTAATTTAATTTTTACTGTAAAATGTATTTCATATATAAAAGATATAATTAAATTGTTTTTACTCCATTTAATCTCAGCCTCATGATTTATATATTTCATTAATGTAAGCTAAAGAAAACTTATTGGCCACATTTATTGATTTATATTTATTTTTCTGGCTGAACCAGAGATTGAACTCAGGCTCTTGAACTTTCCAGGGATGTGCTTATTTCACTGACTGTCTCCCCAGCCCTTTATTGGTCATATCTAATTGGGGGGACTTTTACTAAATCATCAAGAGAAATAATAATAAATTAACATAACATATAATAAGACAAACACAGAAATAAACAAACATTATAAAAATAACAAAAGTTTGTTAAAAGGAGGATCCTAAATACATCATATGAAAACAGATGAACAGCAAAGATGAATTTATATCTGCAAATAAGTACAGCCAATATAATATCTGTTTTTGCACATTTTAAAAGTTTGTCTAAATTATAGATTTACAATTTTTTAAACTAGTGCATGGAACTAAAAACTATGCATATCTACAAATTTTATCCAGAACAAATGATTCAATATATTTTATTCTTCTTTAAGATCTACAAAATTGTGTACAGTCTTTTGGGAATTCAGAGTAAACAAAATCAATACACAGGATATCAGTTTTGTAATAGAAACTTTTATATCTATGAAGGAAATACATTTTCCTATAAAAGTTCAGGAGGTAAATAATTTTTAATATCTGAAAACTTTGTGTTCTTGATACAAGCTGTTTTGGACTGTTTTTCATTTTCCCTGTAGAAAGCATTACATTATGAAATACACTACAGTTTTCACTTTTCACTATAATTTCTATCTGGAGAGACTTAGGAGCTATTTTAGATCTTGATAATAAGTGCCCAATTTAAAACCATAATTTATTTTTATTTGATAATGAATGCATAATTATAATGTACTTTAGGATGTGTTGCTTCAAGTGGCAGCTCAGAAATGAGATTAATAACTATTTTATAAAGAGAATTAAAACCATGATTCATATGCCACAGAGATAGGCTCTTTCTTATAAAATTTTTGGCCTCTCAGGACTGCTAATGACTCCAACTAGATTGAAGAGGGTTAAGTTATTTCAGTAATGATTTTGAGGCAAGCAATTTTGGGTTTCTCTCCCTTCCTCTTAAAAATAATTGCAGCTGTGGAAGATAAGATGATATCTGTACTCTAATCTTGAGGAATAGGGAAACTCACCTGATGTATTTCAATGTGACCTGCCACTGGATGTGCAAAATGGATTAATTGTGCTTCTGCATAAGAAAGTTCATTGCATTCTCTCTTCTAAATTAAATTTTCTAGTAGTTTTCGGTGGAGTGAACTGATAACTTGTCTCTGGCTTTATGACTTTTATTCCTATTCACCAAAGGAAAAACCAAGTTAGCAAGAATGCTATCTAATTTATTAGGAATAATTTCGAGCCACTATTGATTTAAAAAGGTGGGAATCTTCATTATAGTAAAAATATAAAAGACTCAAATATTATTAACATAATAAGTCCATTGCAAATCCAAGGTAGTTCAGTAGATCCATATGATAGTCTGTTTAGTTCATTCAGTTTAGGTATTTTTTTCATGTGTGTGTGTGTGTGCGTGTGTGTGTGTGTACAGGGTATCACCACATAGCTCAAACTCAGTGATTCTCCTGTTTTAGCACTTCCCAGCACTGGGATTACAGGCGTGTGCTACTATGCCCAGACTAGCTTGCTGGTTTAATGTGCCTGAGGGAGGGCCAGAGCAGCATGTAGTGTCAGAGGTTGAACCTGGCCCCTGTTCTTACCTAAGCAGGTGCTTAGTCTGCTGAGCTATTTTTCAGTCTCTTATTTTTCTGATTTTTATAACCACAATTTACAAAAGCTTACGTTGTGTCTATTTGGCATTCATTGCCCTCTGACACTGTAAGATGATTATTATGGCAATATCATAGATTTTTGTTTTAACCCAGGAAATGAAAAATTTGTTTACTCCATGACAGGCAAAATATTAGTTCGGTTGCAGGGTCTTCAGGAGAATTGCAGATGATAACTTCTTTGGTTTCTATAGCTTTATATTGAACTAAATATGTCCAGTTCAGTTTAGTATTGGAATAAAAGTCTCATGTGATTGGAATAGCTCTCTAAAATTGGGGAGCAAAAGATACTGTACCTTTCACCACTTTATCTCATGTGTAGGAGATTTCATCAGTTTATATGTGGTATTTCTTGAAAAGAAAAAAAATTAAAACAAACTAGCAGGTAGGTTCCTATAAGCTGGACTTCTCTTCTTGTTGAAAATCTAGTGCAGATGTCTCCAGCCTGATTTTTGAGATTCATGGGTGTAAGTGCTACTTATATCAGACAGAGGGTTTCTGGGTTCTCAGGTCTTGCCTTTCTCTTCATTGCTCTCTGTAGACCTTGTTCTACCAATGATGAAGCTACCATGCTCATATGACACTGCTTCTCTTGGATCATAATTAATGTGAGAAGAAAGATATACATTTTATACAACACAGAATATGAAACTGAAAATATTTGAATTTTTTTGTACCAGGAATCAAACTCAGGACTGTGGGCTTGCCAGACAGGAAGTCATACCACTGCGCTATCCCTTCAGTTTGAACTTTTCTAAGCTATTTGTAGATTTCTAAAGGTCATAGTTTTTAAATTAGTAGTCAAAGAAAATGTGTGGAATTGAGAATAAAATATTTGGTAGAAGTAATTTACTGATATTCAAATAAAATTAAGTCAGGAATTGTTGAATAGACTGGGTGTACAACAGTGAAACAGGTAAATATGTCAATTTTCTTATAAAACTAATTTGTAGTGATGAGAATGGGCCATAAAGAAAATAATAATTACATAATGTAGTTTTACATTTATGAAAAATTGGAAAATTTTGAGAGTATCAAAAAGAAAACTTTGCAAGAAATGGTGATAAATGACAACAATCAAATGCTATTCGTAGAAAGCATTTCAAGAAGAAGCACAACAAAACCAGCCTGAAATTGAGAGTGCAGAAAAAAAATGGTAAATGTGGTTTTCAATGGAAAATAAACTGTGGTTTTCCAAATTGGACGGGACCAAACCATGTGACACTTAGAGAAAGAAGATATGGAAAATGAAACCTTGGCTAAATGGTAAAAGATAAAATCTACTTAGAAGTATATAGAAAGATGTAAAGGAAAGTTAAACCAGGAGATACATTAAAATAAAGCATTCAAATAATCAAGAAGATCTTTAGTCTAATACAACAGTGGAAAGCATAGATATTAACTAAGAATATATGTGATTGAAAAAATGAAATTTAATGACTTCTGTGCTGAACAACTCATTGGACAAACTATATGAAAAACATTTTTTTTTTTTTTTACATTGGAGAGTAGGAGGCCAAACTATGATACTAGACAGAATAAAATAAATGACGGAAAGCATAATTGCTCCCATAGTGCTGTCTAAAGACTGTGTTCAGGCCATAGTGTAAGGAACAAAACATCGCCAAACACCTCTCGGTTGAGAAAAGTGTGCTTTTTAGGAAGAGCAAAATAGTCAGAAATGAGCTACAGTAAAATCTGAGAAGATGACACTATCTGTGGTGGAAAAAATGACATAAGACTCTTTCATAGATTTCTTTAAAGCTTATTTGTACATGTTTGGTACATAGAATGGTCATGTCGATCATAGGGAGTTTGTATGTGTGGATCATGTCTTCATCCCTCTTGGTTGTCCTATTCCCCTTACACCCTTTCAACAAAGCTTTGTTTCTGTTTTCGCTTTACTCATTCCTTGATTTTCCCTCCCTTCTTTTCCCATCTACTCCCAGTACTTTAACTTTCCTTTTCAACAATTTTTTCCTATTTTACACAATATATTATATGCATTTATGTTTTATTTACACTTTCATTTACTTACACCAGAGAAATAATCTGAGATTTACATGTATGTAACAGCTTGGGAGATAGCTCAGTAGAACATGAGCTTGTCTGGCAAGTTGAGGTACCTGGTACTAAACAAAAAAATAAAGAGCATATATGTATGAGACAGATTTAACTCACTTAACTGCATGCTATCAATGCATATACATTTGCCCTGAAAGATCTCAAATTTATCATTCTTGTTGGCTGAGTACTACTCCATTAAAAAAACACATCTTTTTCAAGCATTCATTGGTTAATTGGCATTTGGGTTGTTTCTAAGATTTTGACATTGTGTACTTTGCTTCAACAAATATGTGGCTTTTAATTTTAGAGGGTGTTTATGAAGAAGAAGACTATCAGAGAGAAACAGATTTTAAGTTCTGGGTGTTTTGAGAAATTTGCTCACTGATTTCCATAGTGGTTGCACCACTCTACACTCCCACCAAAAGTGGAGAAGGAATTTTTTCCCTACAGCCCTCTCGGCATTTATTATTGATTAATATCTTTTTAAAAATTATTCACTTTAATGAGAAGAAAAGATAAAATAGCAATGAAACATTTTCAAAACAGGTTTGTAAACAGTTACAATAATTTTAATACATTGCATATTGTTATTTTTGTAGTAGTTATTCAGAGGATAAGATGCAGACATTATATCTAAGTAATATTAGTACAAACCTTTCTTCTCATTGAGCTAATAGAAAGTAGCTGTATATCTATACTGTCTTGTGTATACATATATTTTTTTCACTATAAAATGGTCCTTTATATATATGCCCCTTTTTTGTTTTGTTTTGTTTTGTCAGAGATGGTTGTTCCACTGCTGCTAGAGAAACTATATTTAGAGAAGACCTTAAAGGATATTTTCATACTTGATGCCATCCAAATATTGTAGGTATTTGAATTCAGAAAAATAGCCCAAAAGTCCAACAGTCCATAATAATAGTGAGTTATCAAAACTGTCCATTGTCTGAAGTTGCTAACTTCAGCCTTTTATAGCTCAGTGTATTAATATGGCATTACCTTTTATACCTCCTGGATATACTTTTCTGCTGGGTAGTTAAGGCAAAGTTAAAGCAAGACCTATATAACTAAAAATATAACTTTTTGTACCTGACAATGTCAGTCAAATCCCCTCAGTATTTACTCAGGAGCCATGTACAACACCTTGTGGATCTTTTGTCACTGTCAACCATCTGGATGAGTCATGGCCATTGCTTGAGCAATTTTCCCTCTGTGAAAGCCTGAGAGCATTTTTTTTCTGAAGGTGACTCTCCTTAGGCACACTATGAATCATTGACCACTTTCCTTTGTGTCCCTATAATCTGGCTGACTAGAAAATTTGGGGTACCACTGAGTTACAGGTTGTTACAGCAAGGGTTTTCTTATGTCCTGAGTGACCTTGATGCCTTTTATAAGGTGTCAAAAGATATTGACTATCTTTTTAGCCATGTATCTGTCTAAATTTTGTTCTGAAAATATTAGTTGTTAAACATTCAGAAGAGAAGCTTAATGATATTATTATCCTATAAGAAATGTAGTTAAGCTTAATGTCACTATCTGTCTGATTATCACATACTTTAGACATAAAAATGAAACTATTTTCCAACAACCATAGATGTTCTTAAATTTAAATCCCTATAGAATGTTAAAAATATAGTTACACATTTTTACACAGATATTTAGAAATCAAACCATATACAGCATTGTAGCATTACAATCCTGCTACATTTTGTTTTGCTTGTCCTTCCTTTACTTTTATTACCTTCTTTTTACATTTACTTTAAGGAAAGTATAGTAATTATTGTTCTGACATTAGAAGCTCATTGGTTAATTTCTTGATAACATAAATTCTGTCTGGAATGAGATGGAGTTGCAGAAATGTTTTTATATCTATCTCTCAAATGTAAGATCAGTGCTGTTGTAAGTTTTTACATATATTTATTGACATTTGTACTTCTTCATATGAGAAGTGTGAATTTATTTCAGGTGCCCACTTCTGGATGTGTCTTTAAATTTGGAAAGTGTGATTTTTTAAAAATTTTCAAATTCTCCATATGATTAGATAATTATTCTTTGGCTGAAGAACTCACTAAAATATTTGTCCACTCTGTGCATTTTCTTTTCACTATGATGGTGGTTTATTTTGCTGTCCAAAGCTTTTTAATAGGGTGAGATCATAGTTGTTGATTCTTTGTTGTACTTCCCATGCCATCGAGGTTTTGTTCATGAAGTCTTTGGATGCACTTATGTCTTTAAAAGTTTTACTTGGTCTCTCTTTCAGGACATTTAACTTTTCTGTTTTAACATTTATATTTTATTTAGTATATGCTGAGAGACATGGAATTTGGAAGGTTATCACAAATGGATCCAATAAATATACTTAATTTTGATGTGGGGAATGCTGAATTTGAGCTTGAACAAATAAGTATAAGTCAACATCTGGATGAATCATGGCCATTGCTTGACCAATTTTCCTTCTGTATGGTCTCAGTTACAAAACATGTGAACACTGACATTATAGACTCATTAATTTTATCACTTTCAATACAGAAAATAACATGTTTAGTTTCATGGAGAAAAGGCAAAATAAATATTTCAGGTCTCTTCTCAAGGTTATGCTGACTCTGGATCTTTGTTGGAAAGTTATCTAAGACACATAGAATTTCTGGAGTTAAGTTAAAAACTGCATTAATAATAATTTCAAGTACTTACTATTTTCAAATTTATACGGGTTAAAATGCAACTGAAATTTTAACTCTGGTTGTAACATAATGAGTTAATAAAAATTAATAGTAACATTTTAATATTTCAATGATAAAACAAATCAAATTAGGTAGCTTAGGATCAATTTTTGAAAATACTTAAGCATGAATCATCAACACAAAATGTATTACAAGATAAAAGAGCTAGTATATATCAGCTTACTTTAAGAGCCATACTTTATTACAATACAAATGCTCTAAATGAATTATCAGAAAATAGTAGCAAAGAGCACAATTCTTAAAGAAAGAGATCAAACCTTTTCTCTTCTTTATATTAATTTTATTGAGAAAGTAATAGCAACAAGACAATTTTGAAACAGGTTAGTAGGACAGTTACAATAATTAATGCATTGCACATTGTTGTCTTCCTAATAGTTATTCATAGAAGGAAAAGCAGACATGATATCCTATCCAAATACTATTAGTTCAAATTTTTCTTCTCATTGAACTAAGAGAGAGTAGCTGTATATCTACGCCAACTATTTTGTGTATACAGATATATGTATATATATATATATATATATATATATATATTTTTTTTTTTTTTTTACTACAAAATGGTCCTTCATTTATAGCCCCATTTTTGTTTACTTTTGACAGAGTTGTAATTCCATTGACATTTGTATATTGTAGGCGCATGAGTTCAGCAAAGTAATCCAATTTATTCCATTAGTCCCTAATAGTAGTATATTATTCACATGGCTGGCAATGTCAGAAGTTGTTGACTTGAGCCTTTTATAGCTCAGCATATTAATATGGCTTTACTTTTTATACTTTGATTTTATACTTTCCTGATGGATGGTTAAAACCAAGATGAATCATGACCTATATAAAAGGAATATAACTTTTGTATCTGTAAAGGTCAGTCAAATCCCCTGGAACCCAGTACCACAGTTTGTAGATCCTTTGTCAGTGTCAGCCATGTGGATGAGTCACGGCCATTGCTTGACCAACTTGCTTTCTGTGCTAGCCTGAGAGAATGTCTCTTCTCTATGTGACTCTCCTTAGGCACAATATACACACATAATTCTTTCTAAAGTACTGGGAAATGAAGCATTTGTTTTCAAAATTATGAAATATCATAAAAGGACTAAAATTCCATCAGTGTACATAAAGTAATTATACTACCAATAATTTATGATAAAACTCTTGGAAACCAATAAAAAACACATTTCTTTAATACATTATGTTTATAGACAACTACATTTTACATAATATTAATTGATTAAAGAATTCAAGTATTTCTCTGTTACTACAAATTTTCAAAGTTTTGTGTCAATGTGTACTGAATATCCCAGTAAACCCAATGAGGAAAGAAAGAGACTGAAACATTATATGGGTGAATTAATACCATTGTTACTCATGCTGTATGCACCTTTTTACCACCAAAATGTATGTAACATGCAATTACTAGAATTAATAGGAGAGTATATCATGCTTAAAAGTTGTATAATCAAATATCAAATATTGTTTAAAAAATTGTAAACAAAAATCTTGTTTAGTAGTTGAATTGTCTAGATCACTCTCAAATTTGCAATCTTCCTACCACACACATCTACAAATTTTATTTCTGTATGGTAATAACCAGCAATGAATTTTAAGATCAGTGTCACATATCATAGTATCATATCATTAAATGACTTCCCTATTTGTAAATAAAAATAAAGGTCTTAGTATTCCAATGATTTTCAAAATTTTGCTTCTCTTAAGCATAAATACATTTGCTAAAAATATTGTATTTCTTAGGTCTTTGTGCTGCTTGCCTCACTCCTGTTTTACATAATAATGTAACCAGAGTTAAAAGGACTACGCCTGTACAGATACAAGTAGGTATGATCATGAATGTGTCTTTTAATCATCTATTACTGCTACAGATATTTATTTTTTCATATCCATATACTTATCTCTTTTGGTTAATCTGTGCTATTAATATGCTTTCCATGTTGGTAAAATACATAGTTTTCATGATTTGAGCATAGGAATTTGGCATATGTGTTCATCTACCATATATATATATATATATATATATATATATATATATATATATATATATATATTCATCCTATCTGTCTGTCTGTCTGTGTGTCTGTCTATCTATCTATCTATCTATCTATCTATCTATCTATCTATCTTCAAATAAATCACATTGCAGAGAAAATGTCTTCAAATTTATTAATTTGGTTTATTAACATTTTAATGTAAATATTTATGCAAATATTTATGATCTGATATTGGGCTTCAGAAGAAAAGCACTCTTGAAAAGACAAAGTATATCCTTATGTGATATATTTAAAAATGTAATTTAAGTATTTTAACACAAAATGATATGAATGGGAGATAATGATTATATTTTTTTATGTATCAGGTTTTGAATTTGGAACCTTGCAATTGTCAGGCAGGTGCTTATGCTGGTGAGCTATCTCCCTTGCCCAAGTAACATACTTTGATTCCCTAATGCATGCTGTCCATGCATAAAGTTATAATTTGCCAATTACAAATAATATGATAATTTAAAATATTTGGTAATATTTGAAAAGACAATAAGCATAGGTTATTACTTATTAGGAAGTATTACTTTATTTGAATGGATTTATGTAGTACAAGGTATAAAATGTTCAGATATGTATACTATGGATCAAGTTTTTATGTAACCCTTTGTCCATCCAAGTTCTCACATATTTATTCCTTAGCAATCATTTATTGAGTCCTTATTAGGAACCAGAGCCTTACTGACATTAGTTCATTCAATCAGGCATTTTAGCTAAAAATGCTTCAACAATCTCTTTATTAAAGATAAATAATTGAATAGAAAAAAGATAGTAATGATGTTTTACTTGTAGGAAAATGCGCATAACCATAGGAAATGACCTCAAGCCACTCAACAACAGGATAATATAGGAGTTGTATTTTCATTATTAGCATTGTCTATTAGATATATTAAAAAATGCATGAGAAAGATCTTACAAAGTAGAGAGTTTCATAGTCTCATCAGAAATGCAATGACCTCTTAAGTGACAGCTGTTTACTTGAGAAGAGCTCCATTGCCCATTGTAACTGACTAACCTAAGGAATAATCAACAGTACAGTATACCATCATTAACATTAACATTGTTATTAATAAAATATGATGATGACAGTGATAACAGTGGTGACTAGAATAATGAATTTGTACTTTATGCTTAGAACGCTGGGGTTTTAGACTGTTAACATTATAAAATGCCCTTGACAATACCTCTCTATAAAGTTATTTGTGAAATCAATGTTGCTCTGGCCCATGGAATATGCATTACTACCTGATGACCATAATTTAACATGTGTGGGAGTTGGTTTGGGATCGGCCTGAGAGGAACTCCACAACACAGTGCCGACGATGGTCAGGGAAGAGCCAGGGAGGAACTCCACCTTTGAGCAGTCCAGTGGGTTTGGGACCTACCAGGGAGGAGCTTCATACCACAGTGCCATGTGGTATGGTTAGTATCAGGGCAGGTTAGTACCATCTAGAAAGAAACTCCACACCATAGTGCCAGGGTTAGTTTGGGATTGGTCTTGGACCAGCCAGAAAGGAGATCTCCAGCAGTGCATCCAGCAGGAAGAAATCTAGTATGGCAGCTAGACCCAACACAGGCCCAGCTGGAAGAGTTTGAAGTTGGTATATCCAACCTGGTAAGCTGAAGAACATTGCTAAATCCAAATCTACTTGAGTATTCTCTCTCTCTAGGGAAAGAGGTGGCAACAAATAACTGGGTGAACTAGTCTACCTGGAAAACTCCAGGTACATCAAGTGGATATAGCCAGATAGAACTTAAGGGAGCTAATTTAAATACAAATTCCCAAACTAATATCTCATTATCTATACAATCATAATGTCTGATATTACAGCTTAAAATAAAAACCCATTAAATACAAGTGTGTCAATTGCTGAATATCACCAGCCATTTTTAGTGTTGCTAACTGTTGTACTGTAAATAGAAAATTGTAGCTGCCTTAACCACATGATCTCTCCTGAGCACCAGTAAGTGCTTAGATAATAACTGAACCAAAGCTCTACACCAAAGGATGGAGGAGAGTGCTATATAAAATGACAAAGAGAAGGAGCAAAATGCATTCTCAGGTCCCTAGCCCATCTAGAACAGATGCAAGAGACACTAGAATATAAGAAATTGGAAGTCACACACCTGAAGTCTTTGAAATAATAGAATCTGAAGTAAAGAAACAACAACTGAAAGTTATAGAAAGGTTATATATATATATATATATATATATATATATATATATATATGTGTGTGTGTGTGTGTGTGTGTGTGTGTGTGTATTAGAGAGAGAGAGAACAGAAAAATGATGCAATCCTTGAATGAGCAATATCTAAAAGAATAGAATGCATAAAGCAGATTCAAAGAAATATTCAAGAAATTAAAAACTCACTTAAAAGTTGCCAATACCATCTGAATGAAAGCAAAGATAGACTTTCAG
The DNA here is from genome assembly GCA_004027165.1 of Ctenomys sociabilis. Classification (NCBI taxonomy): domain Eukaryota; kingdom Metazoa; phylum Chordata; class Mammalia; order Rodentia; family Ctenomyidae; genus Ctenomys; species Ctenomys sociabilis. Next base: position 6,945 of record PVKA01031313.1, on the reverse strand, counting down.
ACCTTCAACATACCATTGCAGCTAGTAAAAAGGTAAGGAATGATTTAAAAAAAAAAGGGATACAGGAAAAAATAACTCAGCATCTGTAAAATGATACAAAGATGAGCAACATTTTTAATGTTAAATTCATTGAAAACACATAACCTTCTTTGAAATCAAAGTGGTGTTTCATACGTAATATGGGTGTACTGGTTTAGTAATGAAGTATGAAATTTCGGCATCTGGAGAACCTGTAAAGTACAAACTGTCAGATCCTTTCTGCCCTTTGCCTCTTGGCTCAGTTGGTCTGGTGAGGACTGCATGGCTTTATTGGTATGTGGCAACTGAAGTCATCAAAGGGTTCTCTTCACTGAGGATTCCTCACTGGAGGGTTTTAAGCACTCTCTTGAAATTCTAATTATTTTGCTTTTTAATGTGAATGTTTAAAGTAAAACTAAAGGAGAAAATAGAGAAAATGAGCCTCTGTGTGCAGTCACGGCTCAGGTATGCTTTGTCTCCTCCTCGATATGTTCTCATACCTAGCTGTTCATACCACTTCTTCTGGAACTGTGGGCTTGTTCCCTGCTCAGCCACTGATTTCATGCACTGTATTAAATTCTAAGAGATATGAAATGCAGAAAGAGCATATTAGCATAGTAATATTCTAATTATTTCTGCTCAGATAGATTTTTAATTTTGGTTTTATGCTAAATACCTTGCCTATTTGAATCTGTCCACTTCTACATACTTATTTTTGTATATTGAATGCTAGTAAAACACCATTGCCATTATCAATGTTCAATAAATTTACATTGAAGAAAATCATTCCTATTGACAGTTACATATTTAAATAATTTTTCTTATTCATAATCTCATTTAGCAAAGTTTACTTTAGGAAACTAGGTTAAATTACACACACATTATAAATGTAGTTAGAACATGTATTTGGGATTCTTATGATAATCTATGCATACTTTAAAGTGAGATAAAAACTTTCAAATTTCCTGAAAACATCAGAAGGTTATTTGTATGACAAGACCTAGTACTTGAAAAGTACTGAGGTCTCATCATGTCATAATTGTGTAATCAATTGTATCCATTAATTTCCAAAGACATGAATCTAAAGAGTGTTAGAAAGTGGAAGGCAGAATTCAATAATCAAGGTGCCTTCTTCCCTCCACTCTGTCCCTTCTCTGCCTATTGCTTTAGTGCCACCAGCCATGACCCTGGTGGGTTCCAGCTGTGTCATCTACAAGGCAGCTTCCACTTTACACAGAGATCTTGCTGCCAAAAACTTGGTCAGAAATAACTTATGTTGACCTATGTGGATATACAGCATCTGAACCCCATCTTCAGAGATACCAGTGTCTACAAGGAAAACCAGCTTCAAGACAATGAGTCAGACTTGCTGCCTGACAGGTGTCTGAAGCATATGAGGTGCTCTCTGCCTCCTGGAAAGCACAAGATCAGGTGTTTGTCAAGCATCTTCAAGGAGAAATTAAGACTTCAGTGGCCTTGCCCAATTTGGTAAGGTATCTGTAGAACTAACCGTGGGTTCAGAAGAATTATGAGGAGGCTCGAGTACGTGCACATCACTTATGACTCTGAGAAAAAATCTAGTTCTGCGATTCATAGTGAGCCTTCAGGTTTCCTCTGCTGAAAAAATAATCTATCAACAGATTACATTCAGGAATTTGTTTGTTTTTTTTTTTGTTTGTTTGTTTGTCTGTTTTTTTATTTTATTTTTTGCAAAAACCAATGAGTCTACTGCCATGTTAGCAAAGAAAATAAAATATCTCTTGTCTTACTTAAAGAAGAGTATACTTTGTAGAAACATTATTTATTTATTTTTTATTAGTTTTATTCATAAACAAATAACAATGAGACAGATTCAAATCTAACATTTTCTTTTTTTAATTTTTGTTTTATTGATGTACAAATCTCAATGAGATAGTTTTAAGATAACTTGACAGGATGGATTTGATAAATTAATACATTGCAAACTGTTTTCATAATGTTTTGGTATCATAGAAGGTACATACGTGATATTATACTTACAGATATTATTACACCGTATGCCTCTTATCAGTAAATAAAGTGTAGCTGTTTGCGTATCTTATTTTTTATACCTGAATTACATCAAAGATTCAATAACTAATACTACCTTAATATTTTCGCTGACCTCATAAGAAACATAAAGTACATGTGTTGGTATATAAGTCTTGCTCTATCTAGGTCTCAACTATCCAGCAGAAAAATATAAAAATGAAGTATACATCGCAGGGCCATAATATTAAATTGAACTGTAAATGGCTATTGTCAACAACTTCTTCGGATAACTCACCATTGTTGTGGAATGCTGGACTGTGTAGGACTCTGTTGTCGAGTTCAAGCACCTAAGTTAGTTGAATGACAATGGAGTGCCCATGTTTGACAGGTGTAGACCAAAGAAGGGGTATAGAAAGGAAAACTCATGTTGTGTGTGTATGGACAGTACAGTTGGAATAGATAACGCTGTGCTTCTACATAATTGTATGAGAGGCAAAATTTGCACTAATGGTGGTTGGATAGGATATTATGTCAGCTTCTAGTACTATGGACAAATCTAACATTTTCAATAATGAATACATTGCATGTTATTGTTTTCGTAGTGGTTATTCATAGTACAAGATGCAGACATGATATCTTGTATGGTAACATTATTTAAGTAACTTTTTCATATTGTCATTCATAAATTTAGCCTGCATCTGTGATTATACAACTCTGCTGTTCTTTTTTTTGGTACCAAGGATTGAACTCAAGACCCTGCGCTTGGCAGGCAAGCGCTTACTCTACTGAGCTCCTTCCTGGGCCAGCTATCATTCTTTTTATGTTTATTGATATTTTATAACCATGAACCACTTTCCCTTTTCTCCTTTGAGTTTTGTGTTCATTTCCACATTGGTAATGCCAATAGCTAATGGACCTTTATTTTTTAATAAATTGCAGTAAAATGGTATTTTTGTTTTGAGATTGAAATCTGTATCATTAATGTTTTTTTTTTCTTTAGAGAAAAGATACATCACTGATTTAGAGTTTTGTCCCATTCTATAGCTTGAGTAGCAATCAACCTCAATTTAACCACACTCTCTTATTAATGAAGAAAATAAGTTCCACTAATGCTATGTAATCAGAATTCTCTGCAAAGAATAGAAGGTTATTCCTAATTACATTTGTTTTGACATCTTATTTACTGAGCATATACTTTATCCCTTTTCAGTCTATTTCACAGTGAATCATTTGTCATCCTGAGTCAGCAGTGCTGTGCGGTACAGCAGAAGGCAATCTGTGAACTCTCTATAATAGCACCTTGGGGAGTTTTGCAATTGGGAAAGATAACCACCATCTGTTCTAATCCTGTGACTTCCAAAAGCCTAGTGTCTGGATTACAATAAAATAACAATAGTTCCTCTTTATCTAAAAGAATTTCATGATCAAAGGCAGGATAAAAACCTAATTGGAGCCAATGGTATCTAAAATCATTTTTTGCAGTGAAAATAATGGGTAATGCAAAGTTGAAAAATGATACTAAATTTGAAAATTATTGAAAGTTTGAAAATTTAATAGACTATATTCTTGTATATGCTTTATCCAAATTCATCATTTTTCTCAAATCAGAAATAATCTGAGTTGGTTCTTATATATTGCCAAAGGATGAAAATAATCTATTACTTAATCAAAAGGGACAACAATGATCAAATTTAAATTTTATATCAATGTAGTACTACTAGCTTTTACAATTTAGTGGATTATCTCTAAAGCATTATTTACTAGAAATTTCTCATCTAAAATGCAAAACAATGTTAAACATTGTATTTTATCATTAGCCCTATTTACTTTACTTAATATAAAGTAAGTCTTTAAGCATTCTTCACATTCTTGACCTTGAATGTTCTGCAACAAAAATCCTAGTTATTTCTGTAGAAAGTTTTTCAAATAGGTTTTATAGTATACAATGTTTCTTCAGATTTAGAAACAATTTATGAATTTGGTGATTGCACAACAAGTATGACCTGTGTATCTTCATAAACCCTCAGGCATACATTGCTGAGTAGTCCAAAATTAACAATGTCAGTTTTCATCACTTGCTTTAAGTCATACCTACCAGTATATTGTAGATAAAGTTCTTGTGCTTTTAGCAATTTTATTAGTCAATAATTTTGGAGAAATGGGCTAACACTTTGTAAATATCTTCTTTCACCACACCCTAGCAACCAGAGGTGCAACAAGCATGAATGATTATTCAACCTCATGCATTCATCATTCCTCTTTTATTTATTGGTATTTTAACATGAGGAGTCAACTTTTTTCTCTGCTTCTGTTTTAGGGATCATGTTTTAAATATTTATAATATTAACAGAGGATATGAAATCCTTTCTGTAATTAGTTGTGATTAATTACTGTCATTTTCTGAAGCTGCAATTTTGCTAGATCTGACTAGTAAAATTTACGTTGCTACTCACTTTTATTAGGTCTCCACCTTTTTGTGTGTGTGTGCAGAACTGGGGATTGAACCTTGTGCTTGCCATGCAAGCACTTACTCTACTCACTGGCCCTCCACCCTTTTGGATCTCCAAATTTTTAACTCCAAGATAAAAGCATCTTTCTTTAAATATTTCTAGTTGCTTTCATTGTTGGGTGTTGAAAAATCAAGCTATGATAACTGCTAAGGATGTATGCTGTCATCACTGCTCGTGAATGTCATTAGAAAGGGGTTTTGCAATATTGCAGAAAAAAGGATAGACTAGATACATTCATTGAGAAAGGATAGGGAAGGAAGGCAGGAACACTGTCTTTGTTCATGGTTGTTGTAATTTAAAAATCATCAGCAGTCCCAAGAGGCCTGGGAATACAGCTCAGTGACACAGACCTACCATGCACACAGGAGGTCCTGAGTTTGATTCCTATACCCCAAAAAGGAAAACTAATAGCAGTCCTGAAAGTAACAAGCCATATAACAAGATTGCACTATACAAGCTTATTATATGAGAACTTTGATTTCATATATACAGCAAATTGTCATGATTTTGATTTATTTCAGTTTTTTAAATTTTTATTTTATTAAGTGTGTACAGGTTATACAGGGTCTCATTACTTAGATCAGACTTGCAGTGATCCGCCTGTGTCCAGTCTCCCAAGTGCTGGGATTACAGGCACGGGCCACCATGCCCAGTCTCAGTGGCCTACACAGTGCACCCCAGGGTCGGGGCTAGCAAAGCATGCCTGGGATCGAACCCTGGCCACTCATCTGGCTAAGCAAGCACTTTAATACACTGAGCTATTTGGCTGGTCCTATTTCTGTTCTGATAGCTAGAAAGTTTTATTAATATTCAATTGTGTGCTAGTGAGATAGCTCAGCAGATTAAGGGACCTGCTTAGGCAAGCTCAGGCGAGTGTTGGCACTATGGTTCAATCCTGGGCACCACATGCTATGCCAGTCCCGCCGCCATGAACTGCTGAACCTGCCACAGAATCCAGGCATGGTGGTGCATGCCTATAATCCCAGCGATGGGTGGGCTGAAGACAGAAGGGCCAATAGGACTCTGAGCTGTATAGTAAAACTCAGTAATAGAAATATTATATATATATATGTATAATATTTCTTATTATATACACATATATTATGTATATAATAAGAAATACATATATATTTCTTATTATATACATATATATTATGTATATAATTGAATGGTACATTTTTCAATGGATAATGATAATATTCATTGTAGGACATTGGGATATGTACATAACACATTTTGATTCTCTTTCTTCCCTTTCCTCTACCATTCCCCCTATATTTTGCCAGCATCTCATTCACTTATCTTATAAATCTTTATAAAGTCAGTTACTATATATATAGATTAGCAACCGGTATAGCAAGCCAACAAAAAATAATCAGACAATTATACTAAATTATGGTACACTTTCAGATACATTGTCCATAATGGATTACAATAACTTTGTTCTCCTATTTCCTATTATCTATGTTTTTCATTTTATGCATTTATATTTATTTGCTTGTTTGTTTATGTATGTATGTATGTATGTATGTATGTATGTATGTATGTATTGAATCTTTGGGAATGATCTATAGGGTGTTCAGGGTCTCACTACTAGATCAGACTCACAGCAATCCACCCATTTATAGTTTTCCAAGAGCTGGGATTACAGGCACATGCCACCACCCCCAGTCTCAATTGCCCCCTCAGTGCACCCTGGGGGTAAAGCCAGCAAGACAGACCTGAGAATTGGACACCCAGCCCTGCACCTGCTTGCAGGCACTTTAATCCACTGAGCTATTTGGCCGGCCCTCTATTATCTATCTTTTATTTCATATTTTATTGTGGAACATCATGGTTTTTAATTAAAGCCTAGCAGTACTTTAGTTGGTAAAAAGCACATCTCAATAAATTTAGTAATCAAGAATTATATGAGGAAAATGTAAGCTCTTATTAAAAGAAATTAAAGTAAATACAAGTAAATTAAGAATCATCTATCATGAAAACTAAATAATGTAGTTTTAAAAACTATTCATATTTATCTAGAGATTCAACAAAATTCTAATTGAAATATCAGCAATTTATTTTGCTTTTGTCAACAGACTGTTTCTTATGTATAAAGGCAAGGCCAAATGCCCCAGCAGAGCCAACAAAGCCTTTAATGCAAATAATAAAGTCATGGAACTGATGGCTCCTCCTTCAAAAGCTAGAGTTATCAAGGTATTATGGCATTAGTGAAAGGATAAATGAACAGTTATATATTATTGGGATAGATAAAACCATAACACATGCCTGTAATCCCAGCACTCGGGAGGCTGAGGCAGGAGGATTGTTGTGAGTTCGAGACCAGCCTGAGCTACAAAGTGAGTTTAAGGCCAGCCTGAACCGCATAGTGAGACCCTGTCTCAAAAAGACAAAAAAAAAAAAA
>PVKA01031312.1:0-26384 GCA_004027165.1 Ctenomys sociabilis | reverse complement strand
GCCACAGAGGAAAGAGATTGAAGTTCTATAGTGTGCCTGGGGAGAGTCACATGAAGAGAAAACTTTCTCTCAGGCTCTCACAGAGAGCAATCTGGTCAAGCATTGGCCGTGACTCATCCACATGGATGACACAGACAAAGGAACTACAGAATAATGTACAGGACTACAAGATAAACCCTGAGAAGACTTCAATGACCACGTAGGAAATATAAAGTTCATGTGTTGGTATATAAGTTTTGATCTACCTAGGTCTTAACCATCCAGCAGAAAAGTATAAAAGTATAAAATTGAGTATACATCGTGAGCCCATAATATTAAGCTGAGCTGTAAATGGATATGGTCAACAATTTCTTTGAATAACTCCCTATGGTTGCAGAATGCTGGACTGTATTGGATTGTGGTGTCGAGTTCAAGCCCCTAAGGTAGTTGAATGTCAATGGAGTGCCCACTTTTGACAGGTGTAGACAAAGGAAGGGTTGTAGGAAGAAAAAATCATGATGTGTGTGTATAGACAGTACAGTTGGGATAGATAACACTGTGCTTCTACATAATTCTATGACACGCAAGATCTGCACTAATGGTGGTTGGACAGGATATTATGTCGGCTTTTAGTGCTATGGTCATCCACTAGGTAAATAATTACTGAATTTTTGATATAATTTCAGCTATAAAAAAACCTGTAAATATAATATCATGTATGCACCTTATACAATACCAAATCGTTATGAAAACAGTTTGCTATGTATTAATTCATCGACTCTGTATGGTTAAGGTGTTTTGAAACTGTCTGATTGACATTTGTATTTTAATAAAATAAAAATAAATGGAAAAAAAAACTTCTTAGGAAAGGATTCCACTAATTAAGGAAAAATTTTAAGACTGAAATGAAAGAAGAAGAAGAATTCACTGATAGAAAAATATATTTTCCTAACTTATGAAAATGTGCTGTCGAATCATTTTTTATGTGACCATCTCAAAATGATAAAAGGAAATTCTTTTTTGTACCAAACCGCATTTCTGCTAGTAATCCCTACATCACTAAGAAATCATTACTTTTACTGCTCCAGTTCTGACTGAATCTTCTGAGCAGTGTTTCTCACAAAATACTATTCAGCATTAGTTCATTCTTACCAAAAATTTGGCAATTTTACCTTACAAATTATAGTAAAAATATTTTATGTTCAATTTCTTTGTTAAGAACCTGTTATTATTGTTCAATATTTCTTTTTGGAAGAAACAAAATTATTGTTAGAATACTGAAGAAAATTTAAATTATGGATAAAAACAAAACTGACCAGACAGTTAAATCAAACATGTACTATGTAGTTATTTGAGAATGATGATACATCTTTCTCAATTACGCTTATTACATTCATTCAATTTCAAAAACTTTTAAAATCTATTTAAATCATTAAGATTAGAAAAGGATCATCTTTTAAAAATGTTTGGAAGCATTTTAATATTTTTTGTTTTTAAAACTCCCACCTATTGTTAATTTTTATATAATTATCTTGTACTATGAAGATTAAAAACAAGAATAAGAAAAACAAAAACAAAAACAGAAACGGCAATATTTGACAATACATTTATTACACATTTTCAAAACAAGAATATCTGATTAACGATGATTGATACAGTATCTACTTTTATCATCAAATATGTTGCTCAGATTAACATAGTTATGCAAGATGGGACATATGATTTTTACCACATACTTTTTCAAGAAAACTTAAATTTTTGTTCTTGTCTCTCATTTGCTTTTATTATGCTTAAAAATTACTTTAGAGTATAAAAATAATTAATATGACATTAGAAACAGTGCACATTGGGCTGGAGTGATGACTCAGTTGAATAAGCTCTTCTCCCTGGCAAGTGCAAGGGCCTGTGTTCAATCCCTGTTTCCTCAAAAAAAGAAAGAACAAAGCAGTACACATTTAGAAAACCAAGAAGACAGGTATTGCAAGCATAGTTTTAGTACTACATATTGCTGTTTGCAGTGTAGTTGCTTAGTTCGCAGATATCAACATAGAGAGTTAGTCAAGGCATGAATTCTACCCATTAACAGCTATTTTCAAAAAACTGGTAGAAATTCATTGGACAGTTACCTTAGCCATCTTGTATATACACATGTATATGCATGTTTTTGCCACTATCTTATTTCCTATCTTTTCTCCTTTCTCTCTCTTCATTCTTTAATCCTTTAATTCTGTTACTTTCCATTTAATTGTGTCTATTTTACTTTTCAGTCTTTATTTTTTCTTTTAAGTTCCTACACTAGGAAGACAATATTGTTGTAGGCAGCTGAGTTAGATAGAAATATTTTTAGGCAGGCAGGGCCTGACCCTTGAAAGAGATAATACAGGAGATAAGATGTCTGCAACTCTGGGAATGACTGGAGGCTCCTGCTGTGAACCAGATCTAAAGGCCAAATAAAGGCTACAAAAGTAGCACCTGGGATTGATATTCTTAATAGGTAGCAATCACCTGAAAAGACCCAAGTGAGTCACTAGCTCAACCCCCAATGCGAAGAAACCCTGGCCCGTATTCATGCCTGCTTACTACCTGATTCACTTCCCCATTTGGTCCTGGGCCTAATAAACTTTACCTGAGCAATGGTACTCGTAATCTCATTGGTTGACCATAATTTTGTCTCACATCCACCTAAGCGAGACCCCTTCTCTACCTTAGTCCTGCATGGTGTTGTCCTATAAAATACCTGGAAAGAGACAGCTTCCTGGGCAACCTGCTCAGTCCCCCTTCTGTCCCTCTCCAACAGAAACTTTTCTTTCCAATAAAGTTTCACACTCAACTTCCATTTGTTCCTAAACTTCATTCTTTAGTTTTAGAGAACACAAACTCATCCGGGTCAGGTTGGGAGTTTTAATTCCCTGTATCAATATGATATTTATACATGTGGGTCTGATTTATTTTACTTGTGAGTACAATCTGAAGTTGCATCCACTTAGGTATGAAGGCTTTGGGTTTGTTTTTCTTTATAGCTGAGTAATACTCCATCGGATAAAAATACCACATCTTTTACCTGCATTCCTTAAGTATTGGGCATTTTGGTTGTTTCCAAGACTTGGATAACACAGATTGTGCTGCTATAATTATGGGGGCACATATACCATGACGATATATTATTTTCAGATCTTTTATAGCTTGGCATATTAACATAGCTTTACTTTCTATACCTCATGGTTACACTTTTCTGCTGAATGATTAAGACCAAGTTAAAGCAAGAATTATAATACTAAAAACATAACTTCTGCTTTCTGACAAGGTCGGTCAAATCCCCTCAGGATTTACCCTGGAACCATTTACAGTACCTTATGGATCTTTTGTAAGTGTCAGCCATCTGGATGGGTCATGGCCACTGCTTGACCAATTTTCTCTCTGTGAAAGCCTGACCGAATTTTTTCTCTCTGGGTGACTCTCCTTAGAAACATTATACACTGTCAATTTTGCTGAATTCAAGTACCTACAGTCTTTGGATTGGCATCAAGTATGAAAAGGTACTTTAGAGACTTCTCCAAGTACAGCTTTTCTAACTGCAATGGAACACCCATCTCTGACAAAACAGAAAAAAAGAGAATATAAATAAAGGACTGTTTTGTTGTAAAAAATACATATATACACACAAGACAGTTAGGACATATATACCAGCTACTTTCTTTTAGTTCATTGAGAAGAAATGTTTGTAGCAATATTGTTTAGACAAGATACCATGTCTGCATCTTGTCCTCTGAGTAACTACTACAAAGAAAATAATTTGTAATGTATTACTTTTGTAACTATTTGAATAATCGCTTTGAAACTGTCTTATTGCTTTTATTTTCTTTTATCATTAAAATGAATAAAAAATGTAAAATAACAGGATACCCTTGAAATAACAAAAAGAAAATATCCTCATTCTGTCTTGCATTTCTTAAGGTTCCTATTCAGTTTCACTGAAAATATCACTAGAAATAAATATAGGCTACATGGAAAAGATTGCATACACACATACGGTAACTTAGAGCATTTACATAGCTAAAGAGTAAATAATACTCATTCCAGAGATCCAACTGGAACATACCTGTTCTCATCAAGATTTTCTGCTATATAACATGTGTTATGTTAATTCTTAATATTCAGAGCAGAATTCTTAAAATCGTCTTTCAATGACCTTTACTTAATTCATCTCACAAAATTTTCATGAATAAATTTTTACTCATTTTTTTCTTTCCCTTCCATTCTTCCTCAGTGTGTTGCATTCTATTTCTTAGTAGAAAATCACTAGGTCTAGTCCATACTCAAAAAGAGAGAATAAATGAACACAGTTGCAGAAGTCAGGCTCTTAGGGCCACCATAAAGGGTACAGATAGACAGGTTCATATTCTCAGTTTACAAGAATTGTGCATATAAAAGAATATAGGCTTTTCTCAAGAAGTGAAAAAAACTGATTAAAATCTAATACTTCATGATCTAGGAAAATATATCAAGACTACTAAGAAAAGTAATGTTTTATGTCTTGATAAGGTACATGCTAAGAAAATCTGTAGCTAAAATCATTGTTCTAAAAGACAGATTGTCTTTTTAGCAAAATTTTGTATAAAACACAAGACGATTGTTACATTATTTGTTCAACATTTCATACTGTGAAATCTAGCTAAGGCAATCATTCAGTAATAAGAAATTAACTGAATCTATACTGGATTCAGAAAAATATAACTGTTGTTATAATTTAAAAAGATTTTATAAAACTGAAGGAATGTTTAAAAATTCTAAACTGAAAAAAGTACAGGAAAGGACACAAAATCAATATAAAAACATCGTATTTCTCTAAGTTACATAAAATTACCTTTTTATTCAGAAAATTATCTTAAACATTAAAATGATAGTATTGTTTCTTTGTAATGGCATCAGCATATTAATTATTTAGATTTATATTTGGTTATTTAACAAACTTGGTCTTCAAATAAATATTTAATAATGTATAGTAAAGTCTGTACATTGTACACTCAAATACTACTGATGCATGTCAAAGACAGCCTAAAGGATGCTTTACAAAATGATACAAAATTGTTAAAAGATCCTCAACTTAATTTATAAGTTATGTTTGATATTTCAACAACTTATTAATATGTCCACAGATGTATCCTGAAGTGTACTTAGAAATATGAAGAACCTAGAACAGGCAGACCTATTTACAAAATTTATATAGAATGTGTGATTTATGTCTATCCTCTCATTTTAATATAAAACCATATTAACCAATAAAGCATTTATTTGGAATAAAGATAAGCAAATAGATCATCAGAATACCAAAGAGACCAGGGAACACTGATTTTTTTTAAAGAGATGACAATGTCATTCAATGAAATAGCAATTATTTCCAGAGCTATATTTGAACATTTGGAAATCAGTATGCAAAACTAGGAACAATGAACCCAGATTTTCACCTCATCTTACACAATAATTAACCCACATATAGGTCAATGGAAGTCACATACCTATGTGACAGTTGAAGGATTGTGTATTTAAAATCTAGAGTTAGAAAAATACTTGGAAAGAGTTGAACAAGGAATATATTATCACTGAATGTATTATCACCTTGGCACACCTGGTGTCAAATTCCTGTACATAGAGATTATGCACTAAGGTTAACAAAGACAAATAAAAATTTCAGTTCCAGCACAACTTCCAAATATTCAAATCATCAAGCTGAAGGCTTTAGGGAATTCATGTTCATGATCGAACATAGAATTGATTTATTTTAGTCTCTTTCATACTACACAACCTTGCATCTAACAAAAAGTTACAAGCCATTTAAAAGGCACACAGACATACTGCCACATAAGAAACCAATCATTAGAACATGCGTAAATATGAAATGATCCTGAAACTATATCCTGAGGATCTAAATTAATTATGACTCATATATTGAGGACTGTATTGGAAAAGGCAAATATATGAAAGATGAGCAGACATTTTTATCAGAGAAGTAGAACTTATAAGATAGTCAAATGAAAATTATGAAAACAATGTAAGATAAGTTTTCCATTTGCTAGTCATCAGTATGTTTACCACAGCTAAGAAGTGAATCAGAGAACTTGAACAGTGATAACGAAATTTATTAAAACTAACCACAGAAAAAAGAAACAAGAATAACAAGCAAAAACAAAACAACCAAGCAGGACATGCATCTAAGTTTTCCAAGGCAGTGTTAAAGAGTATGACATATTTGAGATATCAAACAGAATAGGAAAAAAGAAACAAGGTGGAAGGAATACTTCAGGAATGTGGCCACTGATTTTCCAAACCTAGTGAAATTTACCAAACCAATTCAGCCCCATGCATCTTACATTCTGGCTAATAAAAAATAAAGAAAAGATGTTGATAGTAAAAGGACAAAAAGAAAAACATCTCATTACATATCAAATAAAAAAATACGTTTAAAGATTTACAGAAATTATGTAAGCAAAAGGCAATCTATAACTCTAAATGCAGTAGAAATAGTTTTAAGATGATAAATCAATATCTATTTGAACATACAAAAACTGAGAGTTTGTAGACACACTATATAAGATGTGTTAATATAAGTTTTCTAGGAAAAAATGCATAAAACACAAAATAGAACTGTGACTACTTAACAAATAAATGAAACATACAGGAAACTGGAACTATAAATAACAAAAAATGAGACATTATCTTCAATAAAAGATTGCAGATCTTAGGTTCGCGAAAATGGATAAATAAATAGCAATGGTATGACTGAAACATATTTATCTCTAAATACAAGAGTGTTTAAGCTTCAGTGAGTTAACATAATCCACTGATAGAAGTCTCTATGTACTATATCACTTATAATAAAAGGATTGCATTTTGTAGTAAGTTCATTATTGATAGTTATCTGAATAGATGGTAGTTTATCTTGAACCCTTTAAAATGAGCTTGTCTATAAAGTTGGAGTAGGCATGCTGTTGATCCTAACCTTAAAAGATAAAGCAAGAAAAGACCATTTGACTCTTTCACAATAGAATAAATGGTGGGAGAATAGTCAGGTATAGAAGAGAAAAAGAATAGATTACAAGAATTCAGAGTAGCTTATTTTGTGAATTAAACTTAGTCAAATAAAACCCAAGAAATGAATGAGTTATTTTCTCCTGGGAGGGATTATAGAATAGAAAACACTTCACAAATACTTTTACTGTGTTCTGCTAAGCTATCAGGTCCTAGCTGGCTTTCCCACGAGACTTCAGGCACCCAGGGATTCACTTGATAGCTCAGCAGCTCTAAAGAATGAGTCCATGTGTTTTCTTTCAAGTTATTTCTGAAGTGATTTTTTTTATTAGGATTTAATGTATAACCATTTTATCCAGGAGGGGAAAGGTAGATTCTCAAGGCAAATGAATGCTTTGCTTTTTGAACAAGTAAGATGGATGCTGGGTTGACAAAATGAAAACTTTCCAATCTAATGTTTAACCTACTTTTTTCATTTTCATTACTTGCCTATTTCATTTGTGAGATATTGTTTTTCTAATAAGATGCTTATGAGTACAAGTTTGAATCCTATGATGTGTCAGAGAATTTATTTCCTTGTACTATTCTGGACACAATGCCTTGACCACACTATTGCCATTAAGCAGATCAATTAGGAATATAATTTTTATGTGCATGTATTACCTATTAATTTGATTTTACACTTTCATAATAGGATCCTACCAATACACACACAAATTCTGTTTGTGCAGCTTAGGAAATTTACCTACCTATTTTTCAGAGAAAGTCTGAGACTTGCTTTCCTGCATTTTTCTGTAACTAGAAGTTTCCATTTGCTAAACACTTCCTTATTTTCCTGTAACTACACATGTATTTTTATTGCATGCATCTAGCTATAGTGAAAGGCTAATCTTCCTCTCATTGTTTTATACTGCTAATTTTTGTATACTTCATAACATTAAACATTAATTTGGGAAATGTATCTTTTACTTGCTTTTATTTTTGACTCTTAAGATGTTTTTGATCATATAGAAAAATGTTTCAGGCTGTTATTTTTAAAGTATCTTAATTCTCATCTTAATTTTCCCCATCACAAGCAAACACGGACAGCAAACCAAAAACCCATGTATCAGGACCTTGTTAATGTAGTACAGCTCCAGGGCTTGTTGCTGCCTGGGACAGGTTTCATGTGCCTGCTTTTGAACTACCAGCTGTTGTGAGCGACAGTTACCGCTTTTCATACATCACTTGTTTTATGATTATTTTATAAACAACTAAGACTGATTTAAAATTCAGATAGGACCTGTCAAATAGTTTAGCAGACTAAAGTGCCTGCTCAGGCAGATACAGGGAATGGGGTTCGATCTCTGGTATGCCATGCCAGCCCTGCCCATGGGGCTTGCTGAGATGCCAACTGAGGTGTGGCATGGTGGTGCCCATCTGTAATCCCAGTGCTTGGAAGGATGAAAACGGGAGGATCACTATGAGTTTAATCTGTGTAGTGAGACCCTGTACTAAATACATTTAACAAAAAAGAAAAATTTGGTTTGAAAACATGGATGCATTTTTAACCTTAACTTATGTGTTAGATATGATTTTTTTAATGCTATGGGAATGTAGCACATAATATAAATAGGACATTTGCCAAATTAGTTTATATAAATTCTTATAAGTTACTTTTAATGAAACTTATAAAGTTAAGGTTTTCATTTTGTTTATAAAATCTTTTTTCTGTATAATAATAGAAAGTTTTATTGTCCACATTGTACACTTTCTCAAAATATGAAAAATAAATTACAGATAAAAGCAAAACATATGGTTAATGATGAGCTTCAAAATTTCCACATTTCTACATCTATGTATATGTATATATCTCTGTATCTGTACCTGTATGTATGTGTACGTGCATCTATCTAGTGCGAGACTGTATCCCAGAATAACATCATCATAATTCCCTGCTAATAATGAATTTGTGTTATGATCATTGCTTTTTAATTAAAACCAAGATTCTACATTATTTATTAAAAGCATTTAATTAATTTAATTATATTTTGTAATGAGGAATATGAAAGATTGCTGCTTCCATATTGAAAGTTTACAAAACTTTGTAAGAACTATAAATATTGTATGAAGTTGTCATGATTCTATTTTACAATATTTAAAAGGTATACTCACATCACAATATACATGAAATAGTAAAATATCCTCAGCAAATACCTGTTTTTACTATGGACTTATATTCCCATGGCCTTATCAATTACCTGTTATTTTTAAAATGTGTTTTCATATACTTCAATCATGTTTATGCAACATTTCATTTCAGTATGAGTTTCAGAAGTAACTTATTAGTTTATATAATATCACATAAATTATTTTTATGATTTAAAATTATGAAAATAAGATTTTAAAGTAATGAAGGGTGATCTATAGGGTAAAATTTTATTGTCAAAAATATCTGCATTTTTATTTCCATTAAAATTTCATTTGAGAGGCTGGGGAGATGGCTCAGTGGAATAAGCTCTTCCCTGGAAAGTGCAAGGGCCTGACTTCAATGTCCGGTTCTGCCAAAAATAAAACTAAAAAAATAAAAATAAATAAATAAAATTGCATATGAAAGTCTGAAATTATTTCAAGGAAGGTACTCAACTAACTGGCAAGGCATTTATTTTTATCAACTTTGTACATTAGGAAATCTGTATACCTTTTGCATTCCTCTGTTATTCTTATAACTATAAATTTAATTACATTTAATCATACTTTAGTCTTTCCATGCAGATGCTGGTACAAAATATTACACCTTTATGCACTTTGAAGCAGGAATACACTTATTATTTCAGAACATATTATTACAATATTGTATTATACTTAAAGTGTTAAAGAACTAAACAAAATTGAAATTGTTTTTGCCACTACAGCTATTTTTAAAAAAATAAAAGTAGACAAATAGCTCAGAGGATTAAAGCACCTGCAAGCAGGTGCAGGGGCTAAAGGTTCAATAGCTGGGCCTACCGTGCCAGCCGAATTCCCGGGGCACACTGAAATGGCAATTGAGACTGGGTATGGTGGTACGCGCCTGTAATCCCAGTTCTTGGGAAGCTGTAAACAGGCAGATCACAATGAGTCCAATCTAGTAGTGAGACCCTGAACACTCTATAGACCTTTCCCTAAAAATACAAAAAAAAAAAAAAAAAAAGAAAGAAAAGCAAGAAAAACAATGAAATTCAGAGACATTTTATCAAATCAGTACTGTTAATTATTTTTGCCTTAAGTAACAATACTATGTTTTTTTTCAGTTAAATTGCATAATTTTGTATAATATACACTTTCCATGTATATATCTCTAAATATATTTGTGTATAAACAGAGAGAGAGAAAGAGAGAGGGAGAGAGAGAGAAAGTAAAAAAAGAAATGTATTGATACAGACACACGTGTTTTTATCTTCTCAGCACAATTCCGAGGAGGAGTGTGCCTTGAGAGAGGCTTGGGGTCGAATGCCTCATACTCACTGACAGACCATAATGATGCTCCTGATGGCGCTGAGATACTGTGGTCCTTGTGACAACAGGCTTGAATAGGCGCCACGGCCTGTGTTAATAATGAGGGCCAGGAGGAGGGCACGGTTCAGGCTGTGAAGCTGAAAAGGTTGATCAGACTGATGGAACAGGCTGAGCTCGGGGTCCATCTGGATATCCTTTTTTTTTTTTTTTTTTTTTTTTTGCTAAGAATTCCACTGAAATGCATACCCTGTATTTTATTAAAGGATTTTTAGTGAAGTAAAGCACAATGAAAAATACTCTTGATACACAACTAAGTCTACAAACTGGCAATATGACAAGTAGGGTAAAATTCGATAAGCAGGAGATCAGAAAGCGTATGCAAACTTTACTTTCATCAGCAACCTAACATGGCGAGTAATGCAGCATCTTACACTTGTCCCTTATCAATATAAATGCTACGTATTGCACGTTTTGCTCGATCATGAAACTTTCTAAAATGTGACATCAGATCATTATTATATTTAAATGCATAATTTAATCAATTCTACTAAGAATATTCTGAAGAGAGTTATGTTTGTAGTACAGTTCTAGGTTGCACAGGAAAATTACCTAAAGCATATTGGGTCCCTTTCTCTTCAAGTTCCCTTAGCCAGTAAGCTAACTCAAAAAATTTATGTAATACTGTACCTCTGAAGGGCAAATCCATGGAATTCAATATATTCCTGGAATTCTATATTCTTCTTGTGCTATTCAAAGCATTTATTCTCATTAACTTTCAGGAGTTCCTTTTATTTCTGCTTTTAAATATTTGATTTCTTAAAATTCTGTTATATGCTCTAGAATCCTCTCAGTCTCTAAATACTATTACTTCTGCAGATTCTACTTCCCTGAATGTAAGAATTATAAAACCTGGATTCTTTTATAATAAAAGGTAGGAAAATATATGCGACAACTAATGTGTGATACGCATATTTGTTTGTTCTCTTTTGTTGTTCATTTTCTTAATTTTTGTGAATTGTCCTAGACGTATCTGTCACTTTCACAGTGTATCTGGAAACCCTATGTGAACCCCCACTTCCAGCCCTCTTCTTTAGTCCTGTAGGGTAATTATTTGTGCAATGTGTTTGTCAATTGTCTGAATACCTCTTTAACTTCCTTGTTCAGGACAGTAGAAACTCTTCTTTTCAACAGTGATGAAGCACTTCAGAGTGCTAGCAAATAGCACTCAATAAAAGGTAAGAGAGAGTTGCAGAGATAGCTTGGTAGTCTAAGTGCCTCACTGGCAAGCTCAAGGACACAAGTTCAATCCCTGGTACTGCATGCTGCACCAGGCCCAGAACCTTGGATGTGCAGTGCAGGCCACTGAAACCAGGCTTGATGGCACATGTCTGTATTCTCAGTGCTAAGGAGGTAGAGATAGGAGAATCACTATTAGTCTGAGCTGCATATTGAGATCCTGTACCAAATTAATAAATAAAATATTTTCAAAAATTTAAAATGAGAGGTAAATCAAACAGGAACTTTAAAAAGTCATGTTTTTCTTTCTTTAATATTAATTTTATTTTAAAAAATCAAAGCAAAGCAAGAACAAAAATCAGAAACAAACAGAGCCACATACCACAGCATGTATGTTACAGATTTTCAAACCAAAAATAGATGATTAACAGTGGTTGATATATTATATATTTTTATCATCAAATTTGTTGCTCAGGTTAGCAGATACAGTTATGTAAGATTGGACATATGGTTAGATATTACCAGTTGCTTTCAAGAAACTTTAAATTCATTTTCTTGTTAGTTTTTCAAATTTATTTATTTTTCTTACATTCTTCATTTTTTCATATAAAATAAAAAATGCATTATGCTCAAACTTTCATACAATTGATTGCATAGAGAGCAGTAAAGACTCATGTATGTCACATATATACACATCAAAAAAAGACAATGAACATTAAAAAAATGGTCTGAAACCTACTCATAGCATTTTGGGATTTCACAAATAACAGAAATGTGAAATTTCAGATCAAGGCATTGTTGACAACAAAAGAATGATAAACACCAGAGCATGTATTTTCACATTAAATACAGTGAAAGCTATATAACCCAAATCCAAACCTAAGCATTAATACAAAAACATAAAAATTTCAAAATCAAGAAGCAGATCAGAGGCCAAATGAACATCTCCATGCTCTTCTTGACTTTATGATTTGTGAAGTGAAATCTGCCATTGTTCTGGTGGGTTTTCTTTTAAATGTGATCTGTTTCTTTTCTCTAGTGGCTTTTGATATACTATTCCTGTGCTGAATGTGTGGGAACTTTATTATAGGTCTGGATGTGTTTTTAACTGGATTGATGTTTTTGGAATTCTATATGCTTCAGTTATTTGAATGTCAGATTGTTTCTCCATATTGGGGAAGTTTTCTGCTATTAATATTCTTTTTA
This sequence comes from Ctenomys sociabilis, assembly GCA_004027165.1. Taxonomy (NCBI): domain Eukaryota; kingdom Metazoa; phylum Chordata; class Mammalia; order Rodentia; family Ctenomyidae; genus Ctenomys; species Ctenomys sociabilis. Next base: position 13,460 of record PVKA01031312.1, on the reverse strand, counting down.
TAACATTTGTATTGACTCCTTCTTTCTCATTGATGCCTGTTAGTCTTACATTGCTCTTCTTTGCATTGTCTTGCAGATGTTGAATTATATTTTCCTGTATCCTAGCTGTTTTTCAGAGATTTTTTCTTACCTTTTCAAAATCTGCAATGATTTCTTCAAGGTCTGAAAATCTATTTTGACATTCATTCAAATTGTTTGTCAGTTTATGATTGAAGTTTTAATTTCCTCTGTATTTCTTTGACTCTGTTTCATAAATCTATTTCTTTCCTATATTGCTTATTCAACGATTCCATTGTTTTCTGTTCTCCTTTATTTTTTTTTTGTCAGTGTCTTCTTTAGAAGCACTTAGTACTTCTTTCATTTTAGTTGTCATTTCTTTTTTTGCTTCAGAGATTAATTCTGATCTGATTTTCTCTATATCTTTCTGTGGTTGTTTCTTTATTTCCAGCACTGTTATTCCAGAGTTTTTAGGTATATGATTTCCTATTTCTTCTATGATGTTGTCTCCTGTATTTGTTCTGGGTGGACTAGGTACCTGATTATGCATTTGATTCTTCTATTTTTCATTTGGTATAACACCGTCTTCTCACATTTTGTTTAGAGTTTAGATGCAATTATTCCCTCACCACCAGGTCTCGATCTACCAAGTTCACACTTGTTCGGGTGGGTGTGCCTTGGGTCTGGTTGCTGTGCTCCACTTCTTCCTGCTGCAGTCCTTGGAAGAGGACCCACTGTGCCACTCTGGCAAAATGTTCTGCTCCTACGTTAGCTGGGTGGGTTTTGCCTCTAGCGTCCCTGCAGGGAGTTCGGCCGCAGGGTTCCACGCGGGGCCTGTCTGGTGGAGGAAGGTCCACACACGTGCCTGGCCTGGGTGCTGGCTGGAGTGAGGGCCCGGCAGGCCCCACTTGTCCCGCTTACAAGCCAGTCCTGGGCACTGGCCAGAATTGTAAAATTATATTTTCAACACAGATCTAAAATATAACTAGAAGATTTTATCATAAATAAACAGTATAAAAATATTATTCATAATTTTAACACTTCTGAGTCTCTCAAAAATACTTAATTTATATTTCTCTAATATTTCGGTGTGTGAGAATTAAATTGATAAAGTACACCTAATAGAGAGTTTTCTAACATCATTTATATTTACAAGTTCACTAGCGTTCTCTATGCAGGATGATTTCTGGGAAATAATAGTTGACATTCATGGAACCAACATAATTCCTTATTAATCAATTTTTATTTAAATAGTAAAACTTTTCCAAAAATTATTATGTGTTACAGATCAGTTTTAAATTAAGTATGAATTCATCCCAAACATATAAATATGCATTGATTTGAGTGTCTAGGAATATCCCAAGTAGAAGTGTACCTAAAAATATCACTTTAATATTTTATTATCTGTTTCTGAATAAGAAAAAAAAACTAGTCTCTAAATATTATTTCATAGTGGGTAATAGTGTTGTCAAATGGATTTTATTAAGGCTCTTTTAAATTGCCCTTAACACATGATTGTAGATCCCTCTTGGCTTCATGAACAACAATAAACAAAGCTTATATGATTGCCTTTTATTTCTATGAGGTTTTCACAAAACAAAAGAGACTTTTTAATCAAGAAGGACCATGGGGAGATGTATGAGACAAAAATTGAGAGTCTCACTGAGATTCAGCCTCTGCTTTGGGGACTGCACTCACCAGGTGCCTATACACGGATGTTGTGAGTTTTTCATTGGCCCTTTTCCCTCTTGTTTTCAGCTCCATGAAGACTTAGTCAAAAAGTTACATCTGGATGAGGAAATCAATTATAATGAAGATGATATTACATACATTCAAGACTCAGGCTAAGTTGAAATGTTGTGCATCTCTGTTATGATAAAATTACTAATTTTATAGTAATAGTATGAAGGATGATCAAAATATAAGATGAACATTTGAAATTTGTATAACAATTACAATAAAAGACACCTTATCATTAAACTCCTGTGAGAATGCTCCTTCAGTCTTTGGATTCACTTTTCTCAGACTTCTTGCATTTTCTGAAGCAGATCTATAAATGATGTTTCATGAATGTCTTCACAAAATGTGATCTGAAGTGCCGGAGTGCTGCAGCCAGAAGTCATCCAGAGGAAAAGAAAACTCAGAAAAATACTTCGATGTTTTCTCTCAGGTGTTATTCACCAGACCAGGTACAATGTGACCGCTGTTTTTTTCTTTCCACAAAACCAAAATGCCCCCAAAATATATATTAATTGGTTTTATATCACTGAGACTAAATACTTGTGTATTCAGTGCTTGAAGGAAGAAATGTTATTTTAGCTCGCAATTAAAGAGAATTCAATATGTTGACATCTGGCTTCAAGGCAGAAATGCTATGGCAAAGTGCGGAGTGGAGGAAAGTTACTCACATCTTGGTAAGCAAAAACCAGAAGGAGAAAGAGGAGAAAGACTGTGCACCCAGGGACTGATCACTTCATTTGTCCCCATTATGGCTTGTGCCTGGGTGTCACCCTAAGGCCTCATGCACCATAGTTGGCACTTCTCTGATGTGACTGGTTGTAGAATGCATGATGCTGAAGCAGATTCATGGTGTAAATGCTAGACTCAAGGGCATGAGGATTAGTGATGTGAGTTCTACCCATCCTACATAGTACAGGTAAAATAAAATGGGCAGAAACATAATGATAAATCCCTTTGTTGCTTTGGCTGTCTTGTGGGTGCCAGGAATCATTCAACTCCATGATGGTCCTATGCCAGACCACCTTGCTGGGGAGCCAGATGATTGTGGACTAAAGCACTACCAACTGTGAGCTAAATAAATGACTTTCCGTATGACTTTGGATGTTTGCTGTTTTGTCTCAGCAACATAAAATGTAACTAAGATGAACCATTTATGCTAACAACACATTCACTGGACTATGATCCAATCTCCATTCAAAAGAATGACCCCTGATCACAAAACTCTTGGGGACACTTTAGATATAAGTACTGATTCCATACTTGTCTCAGACCAATGGTCCATGTTCACCTCACTTTACAAACTACGTTTAGTTCATCTCTAAGAGTTGATAAAATCTTAATAATGCAGAATTGCTGAAAAGATGAAGTACAGAATCTCTTTTGAGACTAAAGATAAACTCTTAATTGTGAACCTCTGAGAAGTTCAAGAAGTTATACATTTTTAACAGTTAGTGGCACAGGCTAAATATTATCATCTGAGAAGGAGAAATAGGTGAATAGAAATGAATAGTACCTAACAGGATTGAAACACTGCATGGCAAGTGTTTTGGTTCCAAACATGGTTCTCCTTGTTACCTGTCTGGTACCTAGAGAAGACTGTGGTGACAGATGTACTGTACCTGCAGCCTCACTGGTTACAACCTATGCAATCTCATTTGTGGCCTGCCTCTGCTAAGAACCTAAAATCTTCTTTGGAAGAGATTTCACATTTTTTTATATCTAAAATTGTTTTGGTCTCCATCATAGCTTTTTGTTCTTGTTGTTGGTTTTCCTATCACAACTCTTATTGCAGATCACTGAAAAATCACATGCTCCACCATGATACAAAAATCTGTCTCTTTATCCAGTATTAGCCCATCTGTCTTGGACAATGGCTACAGTGGCCTCTGAACATAACAATGGAGAGAGAGAGAGAATAGGACGAGAAGTATTCTGGTGGGGATCAATAGCAATGTGCATTTTATTGTAATTTAATTAAAAAATTTACCTAGGGCTGGCCAGCTAGCTTACCAGACCAAAGCACTTGCCTAGGCAGATCATAGGGACCAGGGTTTGGTTCCCAAAACCACAAGGCCCCAGGGCATGTTCAGATAGTGACTGAGACTGCATGTCTTGGCACACGCCTATAATCCCAATCAAAAGCTAAAAATATATTCATAAAGGCAAATGATATTTGGCAGCTTTATTTGTTTTCAAAATGAATGAATACGACAACACAATCCAAAACAGTCCAGCATTCCACAACAATAGTGAGTTATCCATAGAAGTTGTCGACCATAGCCATTTATAGCTCAACTTAACATTATGAACCAACAATGTATACTTTATTTGTACACTTTTCTGCTGGATGGTTAAGACCTAGATAGAGCAAGACTTATATACCAACACATGTACCTTATGTTTCTTATGTGGTCAGTGAAGTTCCATCAGGGTTTATCTTGCAGTCCTGTACATTATTCTGAAGATCCTTTGTCTGTGTCATCCATGTGGATGAGTCACGGCCAATGCTTGACCAGTTTGCTCTCTGTGAGAGCTTGAGAGAAAGTTTTCTCTCTATGTGACTCTCCCCAGGCACACTATAAAACTTCAATCTCTTTCCTCTGTGGCTCCATAATCTCCTTATTCAGAAAATTTGGAGCTCAACTGAGATTCATGATGTTGCAGTACAGGATCTCCTATGTCCTGAGTCTTTGCTGACCTTGAAAGGCTAGAGCCAAAATGTTGGCTGGCCTTGTGGCTTTTCTATTTCTCCAACTCTGATTTGTGAACTTAGGTTGTTAACCATCCAGAAGAAAAGCTGATTAGTATCCTGCAGCATATGCCATTCACTTTGTCTTATCTGACTCAATTGATTTTAGTTGTTGTTGTGTTTCCTTTTGTATTTCTGCTTTTTGCTTGTTATACTAGGGAGACTATATGATATTTACACATGTGTGTCTGGTTTATTTCACTTATATGTTCAAGTGGCATCCACTTCAGTATAAATGCTTTAAACTTAACATTCTTAATAGCTGAGTAATACTCCATTATATAGAAATGCCACATCTTTTTCAACCATTCCTCATGTGATGGACATCTTGGTTGTTTCCAAGATTTTGCTATCACATATTGCACTGTTAGTTGAATGACAAAGGAGTGCCCACCTTTGACAGGTGTAGACAAAAGAAGGGGTATAGAAAGAAAAAATCATGATGTGTGTGTATAGACAGTACAGTTGAGATAGATAATGCTGTGCTTCTTCATAACCCTATGAGAGGCAAGATTTGCACTGATGGTGGTTGGACAGGATATTATGTTGGCTTCTGGTACTATGGTCATCCACTAGACAAATAATTATTGAATTTTTGATATTATTCAGGTATAAAAAATAAGATAAGTAAACAGCTACACTCTTAATTTACTAATAAGAGACATCTGCTACAATAATGTCTGTAAGTATAATATCATGTATGTACCTTGTACGATACCAAAACAGTATGAAAACAGTTGGCAATGTATTAATTTATTGAATCTGTCTTTTAAGGTGTTTTAAAACTGTCTGATTGATATTTTTACTTCAATAAAATAAAAAATAAATTAAAAAAAATAAAAATAAAAATAAAACACACAAAAAACAGTATGAATGAATAAATATGTGTTATTATGAAGTTTTTTTCAAGTATAAAACACAGAAACATGAAATATCAAATTTATTAATGACTGGAAAAATACTTGCGTTCCTTAAATACATCCACTTTATTTTCCTTTCTGAACTACCAAGCTCTGAATATTAATGGTTCCTTTTGGTTCATGAAAGGTTAAAATCTTCAAAACCACTATTTAGAAATTCTAGGGGCCAGGGAGATTTCTCAGTGGAATAAGCACTTCCCTCGAAAGCCCAAGGGCCTGAGTTCAATCCTTGGTTTCACAAAAAATACGAAGAAATTCTTATTGCATGCTAAGCGAGGCCCCACCTCCAGATATGCTGAGATGGCAGTTGAGACTGGGCATGTTGGCTCATGCTTTTAATCCCAGCTCTTGGTAGGCTGTAAACAGGTGGATCACTATGAGTCCAATCTAGTAGTGAGACTCTGAACACCCTGTAAACCCTTCCCACAAAAAAAAAACTCACTATAAGAAAAATTATACAATATATTTTATGGTGTAGCTTACATAATTTCAAAATAAATAATTAATAAATAGATGAAATATCAGTCCTAATATGCCCTGTATGTTTGTATCTTATGAAATTATGTTATATAAAATATTATCTAAAATAAAACATTTAACCAGAAGTTTTGATAAACATCTATCCAAAAGTTTTAATATTCAAAAGCAAAGTTTTAATACAATAAATTATATGCTTACAACACATCACATCCTTTGGAGAACATTTGTTTGCAAGAGTAAATCAATGAAAATGATTTAATTGTTTTATTTTAGGAACTAAGGTGTTATGGCATATAAAATTGTGTACTGGAGATTCCTGAAAAACTTACCACACTTTGGTGTCTTAAAATAATAGAAATACATTCTGACAGTTCACAGTTTGCAAAACCTAAACTTAAGGTTGTGGCAAGTCCACAATAGGAAATAACTTACATCAAACTTGTTTCCCAGATATTTCTGGATTTGAGGCCACATTTTCTTAGTTCACTTAGTCACACCAAAAGGCAATCGGCAAATACAGTACAAAAATCTCTTAATACATGCATTTAATAAAGTGCAGTGATTTCTTATAGTTGGACTATAACATGTTCTTATAGAAATTCTGAGGGAAATAAAATTTAGAAGATTTCAGGAGATAACAGAATTTTCAGGTGCATAGAAAAGTATAAAGGTCACTGTGAATAAATGGAATCAAATGATTGAGTATTAAATGATTGGAATACCTATGGGGCTTGGAAAACAGTGAGTAGGTCAATAACTATGTGATGAGTGGAGGAAGACTAAGGTCTGTGACTAACAAAAAGGTTTTGGCTGAAAAGTTATATATAAAATTTATAAAGAGAAAAAGTAAGAAAGTTGAAAAAATACTCATTGAAAAATGCAAAAGCATCCCACATACATATTCCTATTTATTATTATTATTACTTCATAATGAATAAAACATAAATACAATACAGAATTTCCAAACAAGGTGATGGGAAATTAACAATTGTCATTATATTGCATATTATCTTCAAGGTAGCTGTTCAGTTTACCAGACAGAGACATGTAAAATTGATCAATTAAGTTTTAACTGTTCTTTTCAGTAAACCAATAGAAATTAGTAGAACAATCATCTTAACATTTTTATGTATTTGGTATAAGTTCTGCAGCATCTGCAGGGTCTACTACACAGATCAGACTCATAGTGATTCTCCTGTTTTCAGAATTCCAAGTGCGGAGATTACAGGTGCGTGCCAACATGCCCAGTCGCAGTGCACCCTGAGGCCGAGGCCCGCACGGCACGCTGGGGATCGAACATCGGGTGCTGCGCTCTGCCTAAGCAGGTGCTTCAGTCCACTGAGCTATCTGGCCGGCCTTCTCTTCTTTCTTTCTATTCTCCTTTCTCCCATTTGTTCTTTCCTTTTGAGAAGTTTCACAATATTTATTGTAACGTGTTTTATCCAGTCTTTCATTTTCTTACAATAGGGAGACAATATGATGTCTACACATGCATGTCTGATTTATTTGAATTGTGAGTATTGTCTCTAGTTGAATCTATTTCCTTATAAAAGTCTTGAGTCTTTCATTCTTTATAGTTGAGTAAAGCTCCTTCCTGTTAAAGTGCTGCACCTTTAACATCCATTTCTCAGTTGATGGGCAATTGGGTTGTTTCCATATCATTTAGCAGCAATGAACATAAGAGCAAATTTATCGCTGTGATATGATGTTTTCAGTTCCTCCAGATAAATACACAGAAGAGGAATAATTGAGTTCAATGGGACCTTTAATCCTAGTGTTTTGAGGAATCTCCAAAATTATTTCCATAGTGTTTGTACCAATCTACACTCCCACCAATGATGAGGGATGGTTCCTGTTTCCCACAGTGTCACCAGCATTTGTTATTGACTGACATTCTTTCTGGGGTGAGATGGACCCTCAGTGTTGTTTTAATTTGTGTGTTTTTTTTTTTTGTATCTTAGGGAAGGGTCTACAAGGTGGTCAGGGTTTCACAACTAGATCGGACTTGTCCTCTCAGTGTGTTCTGGGGGTGTGGCCGGCAGGGCAGGCCCGAAATTTGCATTTCTTGAACTACAAATGATGTTGACCATTTTTCATACTTTTATTTGCCATTTTTATTTCCTCACTGAAAGTGTATTTTTCATCCCACATGCCCAGGTTTTCAGTGGGTCTCTGATTTGGGCGAGGCTGATGTTTTGAAAAATATTTATATATCCTAGATAGAAGTCCTTTGTCTGAGGGACAGGTGGCTATTTTCGTATTGCCCTGTTTCCTTTTTACTCCACTGCTGATTTATTTTTGTTGTACTTTTTGTTATATTACATATTTTAATTGTCAAATCTGTTGCTCAGGTTAACAGATATAGGTACGTAAGACTGGAAAATAACTGAACATCAATGCTTGCTTGAATAGTTTCTTGACATCAAAAGATATCATTAACAGAGGAAAAAATGTCTACAAATTTGGAAAAAATCTTACCCAACAATCACTCAGACAAAGGACTTCTATCTAGAATATATAAAGAGCTAAAGAAAAAATATAGGTGATTTCTTTTGATATGCAAAAACTGTTCAATAAGATGAGATCTAATTTGTTGATTCTTTGAAATCCTGTGCTATTTGGTTTTTGTTCATGAACTCCCTGCCTACCCTTGTCTCTTTAAGGTTTCTACCTACTTTCTTGTCCAATAGATTGTTTTTCTATTTTAACATTTAGATCTTTGGTGAATTTTGACTTTAGTGCATTCTGAATGTTGTGCAGTAATATTCTATACTGTATAATTCAGTTGGGAATGTACCATTTAGTTCATGTAAAATAGAACAATAAAATACTGAGTTCTAAGTAAGTAGTAAATGTCACATTCTTTTTTTTAAATTTATGTATGTGGTTGTTACAGATTCTCACTATGCAGCTTGAACTCGTGATGATCCTCCTGCTTTCAGGCTCCCCAGAGCTGGACCTACAGGGGAGCCCCACTTGCCTGGACTCTGGCAGCTTGGCCTACCTTGGAGTTGGGGCTGGTGTAGCATGTGGGTGCAGAGTATTGAACCGCGGCCCATGCTTTTGCCTAAGCTTGCCTAAGCAGGTGCTTCACTCTGATGAGCTACCTAGCAGGCCCCCATAAGTGAGTAAATAAATCTACATTTTGAATGGAAAGCCAATAACTGGTGAGGGTTAAATGTGTGTGTGTGTATATATATATATTGGCTAAAACAATATTGTTTTAGCCTAACCCAAACACCGCCATCCTGTTCTATAAGTGCCGTCCTCATACTAGGTCAAACTGATGAAAATTTCTGCTGTCATAATGACCCCTGTTGTAAGCTGACTTAACCAACTTCATTTTATAAAACTTATGTGCCAGGCGTGGTGGCGCATGCCTGTAATCCCAGCACTCGGGAGGCTGAGGCAGGAGGATTGTTGTGAGTTCAAGACCAGCTTGAGCTACAAAGTGAGCTTAAGGCCAGCCTGAACTGCATAGTGAGACCCTGTCTCAAAAAGACAAAAAAAAAAACAAAAAAAAAAACAAAAAAAAAAACTTATGTGAACTCCATTTTGTGATATTTTGTCCTCTTTGTAAACTCCACCCAGATGTTCTAACTGCAAACTGTTACTGCTTAAACAGATAAGGAATACTCCCCTGAGTTTAACAAAATGTGCTTCACTGTCACCAGATGTCTTTCTAGATTCCAAAAAGTAAGAACTACACCCAGGCCCAAATAAGCATTGTAAAGACCCCTACACTGCCTGTCCAGATAAGAAAATGACAGACTGCCTGTACACATAGGGAAGGACTCCTACCCTGAATCCTCCCCATAGTTTCCCCACCTCCTTTGCAGTTTTCTAGCTTAAAAACCCTTGTCTCCCAATCTCAGTGTGCACCTTGCATGTGTTGCAGGGTGTCTGCCACTGGGTACCAGCTAAAATAAAGCACTTCTTTTTCCTTTTCGAGCCTGCCTCATTTTTGGGTTAATATATATATAAATATATATATATATATATATATGGAGCAGTTTCTGTTTTCTAAAGTGTCATTTTATATATATATATATATATATATGTATATATATATATATATATATATAAAATGGGTTGATTGACAATATTTTTAAAAATATAATAATTTAATTTAAAATTCTTTCAAATAATGCTTAGGTTGGTAAAATTATGCACATAAATTATTATTTGTATATAAATTATAGCCAAACTTCCTTCACTTTTATAAAAACTCTATGTATTTTGTGTAAAAGTAATGGAAGAAAATCAGTTATTAAAATATTTTGGCCTATCAAACGCATAAAATAATTTGTTTCCTAGCCTTGATATACATCATCATATATTATAGTGGCAATATTGATGTTGCAATTTTCATCCAGTACCACTGACAGAACTCTAAGAAAACATCGATTTAAAGTTTTAATATACACTTTAAGTTTTATCATTTGAAACGCTGAAAGTGTCATCTGAAATTATGTCTAATTTCTGCCAAAACCAAGTCAAAGGGTTCACCTTCGTTCTAACTTCTCTGGAGCCCCAGGGCAGGGTCATGTTTGACTAGGAGTGGAAGGGTGTGCGGAGGGTCCTGCGCTGCACTCGGATCGAAAGTTCAGTCAGCTGTGAGTCAATTTCCAGCCACGTCTTTAGAGATAAAACCTACCTATATTGCCAGCAACTGGTGTGTGTTATTGTAAGCCCACAGTAAGATGAACTACAGCTTGTTTTATATTAAGGCATTAAATACTCTATTCATGTATCATACATCAAAAAGTATAAAAATAAGTATCACCAAATAAAATAAGTTCAGGCAAGAAATGATCTATTTTCCTGTTTTTTTTTTTTTTTTTTTTTCAGAACTAAGGATTGAACTCAGGGCCTTGCGTGTGCCAGGGAAGCACTTACTCTATTAAGCCATCTCCTGGGCCTTCCCCAGTTTCTTCATAAACACTTGAAACTCTTTTCTCCTATGAGTTGGGTGAAATTGGCCTCCCTTTGGTGAGAACTGTAGTAATAATTAATTTTTTTTATTTTGAGAACTCAATTATTTAATGTTCTTAGATATTCTAAAACATATTTGCTTATTTTTTCTATGATCTATTATAAAACAAATTAAGATTTTGTTTGTTTGGATAGAGTCTCACTGTGTAGCTTTGGACAGCCATGAACTTACTTTGTAACTCCCGCTGGCCTCAGTCTCACAGCGATCCTCCTACTTCAGCCTCCTGAGTGCAGGTGGCTTCCACCGCCTCCAGCTAATTACAATTTTAAAATTAAATTTGCTTCCACTTTCAACTTAAAACAATGAACAATGAGCAATTGCACAGTTCAATATGTATTTTTATAATTACTATACTGGTTTGGAACCTTTTAGTCTGGTTCAGCAGCATTTGAAAAGAGGTACAGGGCAATAAGGAAATAAAAGAAAATTGAAGAGAAGAAAATATACAATAAGATCAGACAGAATTTATTTATATCTAATTATTTTCTATAATTCTAATAGAGGCTTTCACCTGTAGCTACAGCAAGTCAATCAGTAATATGCTGTATATAGTGGGTGGTAACTAAAGAACTGATGTATTTCTAGCTAGTTATTGTGTTCTCAATTATTTTGAAAGAGTTTCACCAAAAAAGTGCTGAAGAATGTACATAGACCATCTCATGGTATATTCCTTATTCCTTATTTTTTTCCAATGTGTGACAAGTATGCAAATACTACTCTAACAGAGTTAAACTCAATGTGCATAATATTTACTATTGCTCAGGGAAAAGTAGTCTAAGAGAAGAGTTACATACAGCATAATTTCTATTTTTCATTTTATTTAAAGTGACATTTTAGTGTGAGGAACTGAATGGTTCTTTTTCATATAAAAATAAAATAGAGTGTTAGATAATTTGCATTTAACAAAGTTATCCTCAAATCAATAAAAACATGTTTGTGTTATTTTTATGGGTAACCTAAAAAATATTGTCGACTTGCATACTTTTGTGAAACGTGTTGCTATGGTAAATGTAGCAAAGTATATGTCTGTTCTCAAACTGTGTCAAATATCCTTCCCAGTGCTTTATGTCAATGCTCTTTGACATATGGACTGTCATAACATTTTGAGGAAGTGGAGTTCATTAAAATTCCTAATTTGAGGATGATAAAGAGGGTCAGGGAGACAGCTCTGCGGTCCAAGTGCCTGCCTGGCAAGCACAATGACCAGAGTTCAATCCTGGGTACCATATGCAGCCCAGCCTCATCTCTGAGCATGCCCTGCAGACCTGAAAACCTGGTGTGGTAACTCTCACCTGTAATCTCAGCACTGGGAAGGCTTGAATAGGAGGAGAATCACTATAAGTCTGAACTGAGGAGTGGGACTCTGTATCCAATAAATAAAAAGCAAAATTGAAAAAAAATGAGCACCTAATAAATACAGACAGATACCCATAGCCACAGGACTAGAATTTGCAGAGCCTATCTTATTAATATTGAAGTAGTTTGCATCAAATTAATCTTTTATTTTTTCTTGGCAGAACCAGACATTGAACTGAAACCCTTGCGCTTGCCAGGGAAGAACTTATTCTACTGAGCCATCTCCCGGGCCCCAGTCTTTTAGCAGAAAATATCACCAATTTATATACAAATATTTTTATAAATCCTATTTAAATGTACTAAAAAATGACCAATGCCAGCAGATGTAAGGTGCAAATTTAATATTTGGAACAAACGGTTTGTACTGATTATGATCTTCATTAATAACAGTTTTACTCAAGGGCAGTTCTCAGTTTCCACTGGCCAGACAGAATACAGAAAGGAGAAGTCTTATTGGCCTGATAAATAAAGAATAAGAAAATAAAATGAAAACGAAAAGGAAAAAGAGAGCCACAAATTCGGCATATAAATTTACTTAGAATTTTGGTTTTTCATAGCTACAGGCAATATTCAGAAATGCTGAGAGAGAAAGTTGGGCAGCAAATCTTGAAAGATTTGAACAGATTTTAAATCCTTCTTAATCCATTTTGGAGCTTAAGTTGTGACAAAATAGAGGAATTTGTAAATGCTTCGGACTTTGCTCTGACATTTTAGAATGGCCACCTCATGACTCATGTATTTTCCCTACGAGTAGGCTTGAAACACAGATTCTAAATACAAAATGTAACACCTAGTGAAACCACAAACTCAGTGAAACCTTCCTCACAGTTCACATATACAAATGAACATTACAAAATCCAAAGTATCACGTTATAACATGTCGCCGAAAGGAATAAAAAAAAATCACTGGTGATAACAAAAAAAGAGAAGATACAACCTGTAATCAAAAAGAAAGATTTGTACGATCTGAAGAGAAACCAGGTGTCGAGTTCAAGCACCTAAGGTAGTTGAATGTCAACGGAATGCCCACTTTTGACAGGTGTAGACAAAGGAAGGGTTGTAGAAAGAAAAAATCATCCTGTGTGTGTATAGACAGTACAGTTGGGTTAGATAATGCTGTGCTTCTACATAATTCTATGAGAGGCAAGATCTGCACTATTGGTGGTGGGACAGGATATTATGTCGGCTTTTAGTGCTATGGTCATCCACTAGGTAAATAATT
>PVKA01031311.1:0-18045 GCA_004027165.1 Ctenomys sociabilis | reverse complement strand
GCTAACAGCACTGAGATTTCATCTTACCCTAGGAAAAAAAATGGCTATCATCAAGAAGTCAAATAACAAATGGCTGGTGAGGCTGCAGGTAAAAAGGAACCTTTCTACATTGTTGGGGGGAGTGTAAACTAGTACAACCGTCATGGCCATCCGAAGGGAGACGCCTCTAAGGATAAAAACTAGAAATTCCATTCCACCCAGCTATTTCCCTTACAATCATACATTTATACCTACGTTCGTCACAGCACAATTCAGAATAGCTACACCTTGGAAGTGGCCTATACGTCCATCAACAGATGAGTGTATGAAGAGTTTTTACATAGTGGAGAACTACTCTGTTATAAAAAAAATTACAAACTTGAGTCATTTGTGGGAAAATGGATGTACCTGAAGAGCATGATCCTTAGTGAAATAAATCATATACATAAGCTTAACTATTGCATGGTTCTTCTTATACGAGCAATTCAAAACATGAAGGGCATAATAAAAGATAGGTAATAGGAGGCAAGGAGTGATCTAGCTCCTTTCCAAGCGGGAAGGGGAATCAAGAGATGGGGGAATGGGGAAAAGGATTAAGATGTGTTATGGACATGCAGCAAGGCCTCGTGAGGACTATAATCACTACTGCGAACACGTACAAAGAAAAAATAATCACATCTGAAAAAAATGTATACAACTTAACAATCACCTATAATTATTTTATTGTCTTTTTGAGACAGGGTCTTGCTATGCAGCTCAGGCTGGCCTGGCTCACTTCGTAGTCCAGGGGGGGTCTCGAGTGCCCAACAATCCTTGTGCCTCAGCCTCCTGAGTGCTGGGTTTACGGGCATGTGCCACTGCACCCAGCAATCACCTATAATTTTAATATTTTATTTTTCACTGAAAATAAATTTTTAAGTTGATTGCTGCCAAAAAGATCTATTGCAAAAGAAAACTATGTTATTAAACAATGAAATAAAGAAGTTGTTGACCAACTGCTTGTATAAAAGACAAAAGAACTTTAGCAAGCAAGGATATCCCAACCACTGTTTGTATGCACTGTTATGAGCTGGCCAGGCTTCTTGCTCTGTGCATTTTTCTCCTAAACTGACCTCTGCCACGCCCCAGTGTCCCACGGGCCCTGCTGAGGTGGCCACCTGCTTCCTAGACCTCCCAGGGCACAGCAGGGAGTAGCAAGAGCCTGTGGGGGAGCAGCAGGGGGAGACCCTTCCCCTCTATTGTGGAGGGCCTGGCACTTCACTTCGTAATTGTGTTGGTTTTTTTTTGTTTGTTTAAGTTTATTTGTACATTTTAGATATATATGATGATCAAATTCATCATAAGGAATTTGAACCTGTACTTGATATATTTTGATTCTTTTTTTTCCCAATCCCCCTTTTGTTCCTTCAACCTCGCTTCCCCTTCCTATTTACAGAGTTCCATTTCCATTTTGTTCTTCTTTGTTTTGTTTTCTTTTTCTCTTCCCTCCTTTCCCCCTACCCCACCCTAGCTCCTCTTTCTTTTTGAACAATTTCTTCCACCTCACAATAACTGTTGTACATTTTGGTCCTTATTTACTCTTTCAGTTTCTTACACCAAGGAGAAGATGTGATGTTTACACCTGTGAGTCTTATTTATTTCTCTTGGGAGTATGGTCTCTAGTTGCATCCATTTACCTAGAAATGTCTTAAATTTATCCTTATGGCTGAGTAGTACTCCATTATATTAAAAAAAACACATCTTTCTGGAGTGAGATGGAATCTTAGCATGTTTTAATTTGCATTTTTTTTTTCCTTGAGACAGGGTCTCACTAAACAGTTTGGGCTGGCCTTGTGCTTACCTTTTGTAGCCCCCAGGCTGGTCTCCGATTCACAGTGATCCTCATGTCTCAATCTCCCCAGTGCTGCGACCACCTGGGTCCTGGGGCCAGCACAGTGGGGGCTCCAGAGTGGAGATGGCAGGTGGGGCTGGGGATTGAACTCAGGACTTTGTGCTTGCCAGACAGGTGCTTCTGCCTCTGAGCTCCTGCCAGCCCTTAATTTGCCTCTTTCCAGTAGTGATGTTGAACACTTTTTCATGTATTTATTTGTTGTTAGTATTTTTTCAGCTCAGAAGTGTATATTCATCTTAGACACCCATTCTGGGGGTGGGTCTTAAAATTTGGGAGTGTGATTTTTTTAAATTCCGTAGATATAAGTCCTTTGTCTGAAGGGCAACTGACTAAAATTCTTTTCCACTCTGTGGTTTGTCTTTTCAATCTGTTGGTGCTTTTTTTTTTTGGTTATACAAAAGCTTTTTAATGAGATCCCAGCTATTTTTCTTTGTTTGTTTATCTTTTTGTACTGGGGATCAAACTCGGGACCTTGCACTTGCCAGGCAGGTGCTTATGCTGCTGAGCTATCTCCTCATCCCTGATAGCCAAGTTATCCATTTTTTGTATTATTTCTTGTGTGATCAGAGTTCTGCTCATGCAATCTTTGCCTGCATCTATGTCTTTGAAACTCTAAAGGTGCTGTCATCCTTTAAAGAAATGTTTTTTACCCTTTATTGGGGAACAGTAGGGGAAACAGAACAGCGTATAGCTAGGCATCCTTTGGATTGCACTGGGGAGATACAATGAAAATTCAGCTTACTGTGTACATCTCATCACTACAAGACTAGTGGGGGCTGGGGATGCTGCATGGTCTACCAGACCCATCCCAGCTTACCGAATTCCACTATTATGTATAATTTTGTGTGTGTGTGTGTGTGTGTGTGTGTGTGTGTGTGTAAAAATTAAGTACTTGATATGATGATAACTGCTTGGGGCTGTCCTGGGCAGATGTCACCCCAATTACCATCTATTATATTGGTTATCTTCTGACATCCTAATGAAAGTTACTGTTATACTAATTTTATGAAGAGCTTCTGCATAATACAAATGCACATGCAATGAAATGTATAGGAAAGAGTGAAGCTGATGTTTTCTAGAAAGGGACAACATGAGGCTAAACGGTGGATGCTAACCTGATGGGCTCATTCGGATACCACAGTTTACTTCTCCTGGATGCCAAACACGAAGAACCATCAATCTTCCAGTCATTTTCTTACTGGTCTGAATCTATTTCCAGTTAAAACAGACTGAGTCCTTGAGGGGGAAAGGGAAGCTGGATAATTTATCTCATTCCTGCTTTAGGAGTCCAGGGTCTATGTAAATCTGGATCTACAGCAATGAAATCCCCTTCAAATTGTGCCCCAAGTGAAGTGTCAGGAAACCGCTGCTGGTTTTGGTGGGGGAAGGGTGTTCAAAGTCCAGATTTGTGTTGGAGACCAGCCGTACACAAGTTGTGTGAACTTTATTGTTGGGGACTTCATCACCTGTAAAATAGCCCTCCCGACATGGGCTGCCAACACATTTGGGTCAGAACAGCTGGGAATAGTTCTTAGTTGGAAAACTAACTCATGTGAGAAGGAGCATAAGCTTCCATCATACACTGGCTGGTTGTAAACTCATGTCCTGTCAGGGAGAAACCCTCATGGTCTGTTTTTCTATTTGGTCATGGTCACACATTTCTGGGGCACGGAAGGCATGCATTCCCCAGGTGTCAGGTCCCACTAATAAAATGAACTGGGTCACCTTATTAGCTTTCTTGAGTTATTCACTAGTGGATTTTGGGAAACAGATGCTAAGTGTTTACCAAACCCTACAGACAGCCTTGTGAGGGTTTCTTCTTTTTGTTGTTGTTTTGCAGTAACCCTAAGTAATGTGCCAGTTGAAAAAAGCATTTCAAATGAACAAATAAGACTGAACAGAGACTAAGGTTGTATTTCTCACTATCAAATAATGTCATTTGGACTTAGGTGACCAGAAAACTGTGACTGGAGATGTCTGGTGAGGGAAAGACAGAAGACAGGCTCCTGTCCAGAAGCAGAGTAAAACCATATTTTAAATTTGGAATCTCTTATAGGTTTAATCATTAGATATCTTGCTCTTTTTCTGGTTGAAAAAGCAAAGAGGGTGAGTGGGCCTCAGGCCACAGAGTGTTGGAGAAATACAATTACACATGGTTCTTATAAACTTTATCTTGTCAACTCTGAAAGTGCTTTCTGTTTGCCCAAAAGCCACAGTAAAAGATTAGCTTTTAAAAATTTCATTTGAACTATTACTCAATAATTTCTTAAATATTTCATGATTTCTAAATTTCAAAAATCTTATTGTGATAAAAATGTATGTAATATAAAATTTACCATGTTAACCATTTTGAAATGTACACTTCAGTTGCAACAGGTATGTTTATGATGTTGTGTAACTAATACCGCTGTTTATTCTTAAATCTGATGTCTCATCTTCTAAGCTCCTCCGAGATAGAGTAATTAAACATTAACAGGGGAAAATAGTTGATGCTGCTGGGATCAAGTAGCATTTGCTTTTTTCCTGCCTGGAAAGGTGGACTATGCCTGGGAGCAGCTATTGCTAGTCTGTATCTGTCCACATTGCTCTTTTCTGAACTTTGCTTTTATTCTAGGAAGACTGTAAACCAGAGAGAAAAGCTAGAGTCTGTCAGTGCTCTAAAAAGACATTCCGACAGGACTATGCATCTGGCATGGGGAACTTTCTGAAGTTCATATTTGGGAGAAAGTTGTTCAAGCCCTGCTGTGATTAGAGGGAATTCTAAACTTCAATTCAAATTGCATATTGATATTCTATAAAAGGAAGGTCCTTTAAAAAATAAAGTCTTGGAAGATGTGTCTATTATAGGAAATCAACAGAACACAGATGCAAGCAACTTCAGATTTTTGCCTCTCAGCTTATAATGTTCAGATCTAGCCAATTTCATGCTTACAGAACATTCTTCTGTCTGTCCTAATGTCCCAAATGAATAGCCACACCATCTTCTCAGCAGCAGTAACCCACTCCAGGTAGCATTGAAGCTTAAGGTTCCATTGGAACATTTATGGTCTATTCCAGGTCACAGCTCTCACATGGTTGCGAAAGACCTAGAATTGGAAGGTTTAGATGTAAATAACTCTTAAAGAGAAAAATAGGAATGGGACTATTAATTTAACTTAAATGTGTATGAGTCACACAAAGATTTCCATCACTAGAATTATAAGCATTTCAAATGTGGCAAAACGTTAGCATTTGTTAAATTATTATGGTTACAACTTGGGTGTTGGTTTTATTCTCTATATTTTTAGAATTGACAGGGTTTTATAATCTCAAGCAATTATATCTGCACATCATTTGAGAAAAGAATTGTTGCCTCGGGGCTCGTAGGAAGATCTCATAAAATTGATCCAAGGCACTGCAGCTTACGGTGAAAGAACATTGTCCACGATTTTTAAAGATTGTCCCCAAGTCGGCTGGTTTGGAAACTACAGTGTGTGAATTGAGAAAATAAATTGTTCTGATTCTTTAGGGCTTGAGGCTTTGCAGGACATAATGAAGATCCCCAAGCAATTAACGTGCCTTGTTTGTTTTTTAAGTCTTTTGAATGTAATCAAGGAAAAGGACCGAAAAGAAAGAAGTGCTCAGGGGGTGCCCGGAAACACTTTGGCACTCACTAGCGCAGCCTGCAGATGAATAACACAGTGGGCGTAGAAGGCTGAGTGGGCCCTCAGCTATTCAGTAAACTAGGAAACACGCCTTAGTTCAAAGCACTGTTTCTCTTCAAGTGTCTCCAGTCTGTATCTTATAGCTTCACAAAATGCTTTTGGTGATGCTAGAGGGATTTCAATGCACCGAGTGTCTTTGAGTAGCTGTCTAAAGGGATAAAGCTCAGAGAAAGATGAGGGTAGATGGAGGGCATCCGACCACAAAGACTCTGGATCTCATTGGCTGGTGGAAGAATTTCTTGGCTGGTACCTCTGGGAAATGGGGTGGTTTGCAGCAAAGATTTCCAGCCATAGAGGTTCTTAATGACAGAGTGGTTTTTGGGCTGTTGCATTCGGGAGGATGCTTTTAGCTGCAAGTAATAAGAGACCCAACGAAGGATGGCTTCAGCTGTGAGTGGATTTATTGTCTCATATAACAAATCCTTAAGCCGCCATGCTCCATCAGAAGCTTACCAGTGTCCTGGCGCCGATCCTCTGGGATTCTGGGTTGTCTTCTCCTTGTTGGCTCCAGCCTGCAGCAGCTCTGAATGTCACACAACAGTGTCATTCACAGCTTTGTCTGGTGGTCTGTTTCACCCGACTCCTGGAGCAAAAGTGTGCATTCGTTAGGACGTCTTGATTCAGGAAGATTCAGAAATGAATCTTCTCCACAAAGAGGTGCAGGAAGCAGGTCCTACCAAGGACAGTGGAGGTTAAAAAGATAGCGAGGCACTAGAAAGTTCAGAAAGGAAGGTGTCTGTGGAAACCTTTCTGCCCTTCAGTGCTCTCTTCTGTGAGAATCCTGCTCTGACAGGTTGTGAGGATAAATGACTTGGTGTGCCCAGAAGGCTCACAGCAGTGCCAGGCCCATGGTAAAGCCCCAGGAAATGTAACCGTTTGTGACCATCTTCACCCTTTACAGTCTTTAACTATTCTGCTCCTTATTTGTAAAATGGAGACCATAAAAGATACCATCTGGAGGACTGAAAGAGATGATGTTTTTGTTTTAGTCAGTTTTCTTATCGCTGGACACAATCCCTGACCCTTACAGCTGAAAGGAGGAGAGGTTCGATTTGGCTTGCAGCTTTAGTTGCTTGTCCTCTGGCTCTGAGGCAGAAATGTGAAAAGCCGGGGATGTGGCTCAGTGGCATAGTGCCCGCCTGGCAAGCTCGAGGTCCGGAGTTCAGGACGTGGTGCGAAGCAGGTCATTGTGACTGGGAAAGAGCAGACCCAAATGCCATCGCCTTCATGACCTGCCCAGACCCACCAGATGTGAGCACCCTGAGCTCCAGGCAGACCCCAACCCCGAGCCAGTGGGCAGTCCCTCTACTCCCACATCCGCTGTCCTCGTGCTGTCACGCATGGCTCAGGAGCTCGGTCAGAGTTTCCACTCTTGGTTCTTTTTCAAAGCTGTTTTTACTGCCATAATATGTTTGATCCCCATCATGGCCTACTGAGAAAATATTCTGCTTCTTTTATAGGTGGGAAAATTGAGGTGCAAGACAACTGAATGTGCCTGCTATGACTCACTCTGTAAGCCAGGGTGAAATTCAGAAGTCGACACTGCAGTTGGCTGGTGCTTTCTTGTGTAGATCTCCTATATTTTAAGTATTTGGGCAAAGATTTTTCAGGGCTGCAGAGGAACTTTGTGGAACAAATATATGGTATTGGCTCAGAAATGGAGGCCTTGGTGAAATATTTCTAAGTGGAGTGAAGGCCAACTTTCGAGCCACAGACCGGTCGGATGAGCTACGCAGCAGGGGGCGAGCGGTGGGCAGCACCAGGCCCCACCTCCTGCATCAGCGCCTGAGCTCCCCAGAGCCTGAGCTCCCCTGCCGCAAAGTGTGCGAGTGAGGCACGTAGTGGCTGCTCGTGAGAATCTAACCCTGAAGCCGTTGCCGCCCCTGCCCCTGGAGAAATTGTCTTCCGTGGCCCCTGGTGCCAAAACGGTGGGGGAAAGAGGGAGGAAATGGCCAGGGCAGAAAGTAACATTTCAAATGAAATTCTCTTAAGGGAAGAAGGCTAGAACAATTGGTGTGGTACTGGGTTAGAGCTGGAGGCATCACTATGAACTCATGGTCCACTTAGTATAACTGCAAATGGCTATACACTGAAACCTTCACCAATGTGTGTAAAGGCTACAAACCTCATGCATCACCTGGCTGGTTTAGCAAGAGGGCCTTGAGGCAGCAACGTCCTAGTAGTGCTGAGCACATCTGGGGCTCAGGTTTTGGTGTCTACAGAGAGCTCTGACATCTGTGTGCGTGTGAGCATTGCAGGTTGAACCCAGGGCCTTCTGCATACCGGGCAAGGACCCTAGCGCTGAGCTACATTTCCTAGCCCCAGATCTTACAGATCTTTCTTTCTTTCTCTCTTTCTTTCTTTCTTTCTTTCTTTCTCTCTCTCTCTCTCTCTCTCTCTTTCTTTCTTTCTTTCTTTCTTTCTTTCTTTCTTTCTTTCTTTCTTTCTTTCTCTGTCTCTCTTTCTTTCTTTCTTTCTCTCTTTCTTTCTGTACTTTAGGGAAGGTCTACAGGGTATTCAGGGTCTCCCTACCTGATTGGACTCATCGTGATCCTCCTGTTTACAGCCTCCCAAGAGCTGAGACCATGCCCAGTCTAAATCACCATCTCAGTGTGACCGTGGGGGCGCGGGCTGGGACAGCAGGCCCAGGGTTGGAACCCTTGGCCCCTGCACCCGCTTGCAGGTGCTTTAATCTGCTGAGCTATTTGGCTGGCCCACTAGATCTTAGTTTCTAATACCATTCTCTAATTAAAGGAACTAGAGCAAAAGGCTGATTCTAGGACTGAGAACATAACACACAGGAGGAGTTTGTAGCACCACAAAGTAAGAATTTTTTAGTGGTGGGAGTGGGGGTTATGATGTCCAAGAGATGTAGAGCCAGCTGAAAGGGTCCCAGGGGCCAAAGCTGGAACAATTTGAGCAATAAAATAAGCAATGTAGCACTGAATTGTAAACTCAAGTATAAAATAAATAAGTCCATATTAATGTAAACAACTGGATAAATAAATAAATGAGGGAATAGAGACAAATCTCCCCTGCAGAAGAATTTCAAATAATTTCCATAGTGAACAATTCCTGGCCCCTGAAGTGTGGACTGTGTGTGATGACTTCCAGAGTCTGGGAGGCCATGGAGAGGCACAACAGACACGCCTGGGCAGGTGCTGAAAGTAAGCATCAATAGACCTGGATAGTGGGCACTCTTCCTGCAGTGCAGGGAGAACGGCACTTCCTGGTTCTCCCCACGAACCCAGAAGCCCATTTGAACCACGAGAAATACACCCAGTCAGCACAAACTGGAAAATACTGTACTGTACCTGATGAGAGTTCTTCAAAACTGTCATGGTCAGGCTGGGTGTGGTGGCGCACACTTGTAATCCCAGCACTCTGGAAGCTGAGGCAGGAGAATCACCTCAAGTTTCAGGCCAGCCTGTGCTACATAGTGATCTTGAGGGCAATCAGAATTACACAGTGAGGCCCTGTCTCAAAAAACAAACAAAAACAGAACAAAACAAAGAACTCTTAAGGTTTCCTTAAATCAAGGGAAATCTGAGAAAGTGTCAGTGGAAGTCTAAGGAGATGTAAAGTGAAGTGTAATGTGTTGTTCTGGATGTGATCCTGGGACAGAAAAGAGATGCTAGGTAAATGCTAAGGAAGTCCAAATAGACTAAGAACCTTAAGAATAATGTCCTTGTGTTCCTTTATTAGTTGTGATGAATGTACCATATAGATGCAGGATGCTAACAACGAATAAAACTGGGGTTGGAGTATACAACAACTTTCTGTACTATCTTTATAACGCATCTGTAAATCTAAAGTTTATCAAAAATCAATCAGTCAGCCATCGCAACAGTGACAACAATGAAAAATATCCCAGGAAGAAAAAAACAAGAACAAATGGGATGTATGAAGCAAACAGCAAGGTGCTGGGTGCACACCCAGCTGCGTAATTATGGTCACTGTGAACAGTCTCGCTGCTCCGATTAGGGACAGGGGCCGTAAGAGCACAGTACCAAGATCCAGTACTGAATGTGCTCTCTGGCTAGAGAAACCATTTTAAATTTAAAAAATGTAAACCAGGTGTGGAGACACACACCCATGGTCCCAGCACTCAGGTGGCTGAGGCAGGAAGATCACTGAGTGTGAAGACACCCTGGGCTACAGGGTGAGGTCAGGTCTCAAAACAAACACAAACACAAACCCCAAGACAAGAAAAAACACAGCAATCCCTCAAAGCCCAGACATGAAAATAAAAAGATAGCAACATGTACAACAATCAAAGAGCAAGTTCAAGTAGTTACATCAGTATTAGATCACATATAGTTCACAACTAGGGATATTGCCATGGGTAAAGAAGAAATTTCATAGTAGTACAGGGATCAATTCATAAAGAAGATACAGCAAATTTTAATGTGAATGTATCTAAGAACAGCGATAGAAAGTTTTAGATGAAGATTTTAATTCTTCTTTTTTAGTAATTAATAGACAAAGCAGAAAAAAGTGAAACAAGGGGCCAGCAAGATGGCTCAGGGGACCAAGCGTGTGCTTAGGCAAGAGCAGGGACCAAGGTTTGATCCCCAGTCCAGCAAGTCACGCTGGCCCCGTCCTGGCTCACTGTCTGGCATCCCTCTGCACTGCCTGGTCATATATTTTATTTCTGCATGTATGTTATATGTTCCACAGTAATTGCTATCATTTATGTTGTTGTTTCCTTTTTGATTTGTTCATTTTTGTAGTTCAGGCTGGCCTTGAACTCTCTGTATCGTTTAGGCTGGCCTTGAATTTGTGGGCACTCTTCCTGCCTCAGCTTCCCACGGGCTAGGATTATAGGGATGAACCACCATACCTGGCTAAACATATTTGAACTATTAAGGAAAAATAACATTTTGTATTCGCCCATGTATTATGCTTCATAGTGCTTTCCATTCATTTCTATAGATTCAGACTTCCGTCTGAGATAACTTCCCTTTATTTTACAAAACCTCCAGAGATTGTAGTGATGTAAGCAAAATGAATGGCTCATTTCTTATAATTTGGATCTGCTGGGGACACAATGTTTCAGGTTTTGTAAGATGAAAGTGTCAGTGTCTTTCTTTTGTGATTTTTCCCTCTTTTTTTTTTTTTTCTTTTGTATTTTAGGGAAGGGTCTACAGGGTGTTCAGGGTCTCACTACTAGATTGGTCTTCTGGTGATCCACCTGTTTACAGCCTCCCACATCCAGTGCCCAGTCTCAACTGCTGTCTCAGTGCCTCCAGGAGCACTCCAGGGGCGGGGCAGGCAGAGCATCCTGGGGATTGAACCCTGGCCCCTGCGCCTGCTTGTAGGCACTTTAATCCGCTGAGCTATTTGGACCGCCCCATCCTATTTTTGGTTTTAAGTGACTATTAAACCCTGGTCCCTGCACTTGCCTAAGTAGGCACTTAGTCCACTGAGTTATCTTGTGAACCCTATTATTCACTAGTTTTAAAGAATCAGACAGATAGATAAACAGATAAATGGATATTTTCCTTGTGGCTAGGAGCAATGCTTTTTTTATGCCTCCTTCCTGAATTTTGCTGATGATTTGATGTTCTTTATTAATTTTGAAAAAATTTTGTTAATTACATCTTTTACTGATTATTTTCTTTGTCCATTTTATCTCTCCTTGCCTTCCAATACATAAATTGCATGGGTCTTAGACTCCTGTTCTTTAGGTTGCTAATATTTATATTTTTAATGTTTTTTCTATCCCTTGGTTTTAATTATTTCTATGGAACAGCTTTTGACTTCTCCAATCTTTTTTCCTTGAATCAATGTTCTTAGGAATTCTATTCATTTATCTTTCTCTTCACTGTTCACTAGGTTTTTTTGGCAAGGTGTTTGGTACAGGGTCTCAGTATGCGGCTCAGACTCACAGTGACCCTCCTGCTTTAAGCCTCGCCGTGCTGGGTGTGCACCACCATGCCCAGGGGTGGGGCTGGCAAAGCATGTGATGCCAAAGATTGAACCCTGGTCCCTGTGCTTGCCTAAGCAGGCACTTAGTCCACTGAGCTATCTCACGAACCCTGCTATTCACTAATTTTAAAGCATCAGATAGACAGAAATACAGATAAATGGGTATTTGCGGCCCCAGCGATCATCTTTTATAATTGCCTATTTTGAACCTGCAGTAGTTCTTAGACCATCTTATTTATTTATTTGTAATGGGGATTGAACTGAGGACCCTGTGCTTGCCAGACAGGCACTAAAGCCACTGAGCTATTTCCACAGCCCCTTTCTTAGACCATCTTAAGTCATCCAAGAAACTTTTTTTTTTTTTTTTTTTGGCAGAACTGGGGATTGAACTCAGGCCCTTGTGCTTGCCAGGGAAGCACTTATTCCACTGAGCCATCTCCCTGGCCCCCCAAGAAACTTATTAAAAAGGAATATTTCTGAGAAATACATGGAAGGATACTAAAATATTTCCTAGTGACTCTGATGCAGGAGTGCTCGGATACTCTGGGAGAAATACTAATTTGTTGACACAAGGTAAAGTCACAGGAAGCTGTCAGCATTAGAAATGCAATTCAGCATTAGCTGAGAACAGAGGAAGATCATAGTGAAGATGTCAGATTGCTTCACTAAATTCAACTTTTATAAGTTGAATAAAAACAACTTATAGTCATTATGAAAAAAAAAAGTATAGTGATTTCTTTAAAACACTATATTTTAAACATATAAGGAGAGTCACATGGAGAGAAAACTTTCTGTCAGGCTTTCACAGAGAGCAAATTGGCCAAGCAATGGCCGTGACTCATCCACATGGCTGACACTGAGAAAGGATCTACAGAAAGGATCACTGAGAAAGGAGGTACAGGGTTACAGGGTAAGCCCTGAGGGGACTTGACTGACCTCATCAGGTACGAAAGTTACATTTCTTGTTATATAGGTCTTGCTTTACCTTGGTCTTAACCATCCAGCAGAAAAGTATAAAAATGAGGTATATAAAATAAAGTCATAATAATATGCTGAGCTATAAATGGCTCTAGTCAACAACTTCTTCGGATAACCCACTACTATTGTGGACTGCTGCACTGTGATGGAGTTTTGCTGAATTCAAACACCTATAATAATTGAATAACAATAGAATACCCATCTTTGACAGGACTAAACAACAAAAAGGAATACAAAGGAAGGACCATTCTCTGTTCATATAAACAGTACAGTTAGGATAAATATGCAGCTACTTTCATGTAATTCTATGAGAAGAAGGATTTGCACTAATAATGTTTGGACAGGATATCCTATCTGCTTCTTGTACTCTGGATAACCACTAGGAAGATAACAATGTAAAAAGTATTAATTATTGAAACTGTAGTATAATTCAGCTTTTTAAAAAAAGATAGGTATGCAGTTACATTCTCTGAATTCAATGAACAGAGGGATCTGCTCTAATAGTGTTTGTAAATAGAATATCATGTCTGCACCTTGTACAACAAAAAACCACTATGAAAACAATATGCAATGTATTAATTATTGAATCTGTTCTAATTTGATTTGAAACTGTCTCATTGTTATTTGTTCTTCAATAGAATTGTGGAAAATAAAAAAAACAAACAAACAAACATAGAACTATTGCATGATCCATCAGGCCCTGTCCTGGGTATATATCCAAAAGAGTGGAAAGCAGAATCTTTAAGAAGAATCTGCATACTCTTTCTAGCTTTGCAACAGCCAATATGAAATCACTTGCGAGGGTCATTGATGTACAAATAAAGAAAATATGTTCATATATGCAGCGGAATTCTGTAAATCCTATAAAAAAAAGGAAGTATTATCACTTGGGGCAACATACATGAACCTCAAGGACTTTCTTCTAAGTGAAATAAGCCAGGTACAGCAAGATAAAGACTATATGATGTCCTTTACCACCCAGCCACCACCGTCCCTCATAACAAAATTCCATTCTCTGCTTCTCTGGCCTCAACCACCCTCTCAAGTGATTTCGTATTGGCTGCTGCAAAGCTAGGAAGAGTATACAGATTCTTCCTGAAGAAGGTTGTTGAAGCCATAGAAGCAGAGAATGGAATGTTGTTACTAGGGACGGTGGTGGTTGGGTGGTGAGGTTCAAGCATAAAGAGATGCTGAGCGAGGGATGGATGGCTCGCTTACTCAGGATGAAAAAGCTTTGAAAATGTACAGAGAGCATAGATACGTGTAGGACAGCACTATGATAGGCAGCTTTCTGTGACTGTAGCAGATGCTGGAGACCCTCAGCAAGTGAAGGGAAAAAGTTGATTTGTAGCTGACGGGTTCAGAGACTTAAGTTCGTGGTCAGTCAGCTTTGTTGTTTTTTGCCTGTAGTGAGGCAGCTGTCACTGGGGAGTGAAAGGGGCAACAAGCTGCTCATCTTAAGGAAGCTGGAAACAGAAAAGAGAAGGGGCTGGGGTCCTCACATCCCTGCCAGGGTGAACTCCATGTGCACTAAGGGAGCCCTCAAGGCTGCAGCTTCTGAAGCTCAGCCACTTCCCTAGTGGCTCCATCTGGAACAAAGCCTTTAACACGGGGCCTTGAGGCCCATTTCCAATCCATAAGCATCGTGATTATAGGTAGTGATGTCTCCTACACCTGAAATTTTCTTAAAGATTTGATATTGAATGTTATCACCACAAGGACCTTTCAAGGGTGATGGATATGTTAATTAGCTCGATAAAATAATTTGACAATGTATACATGTACCAACATACTATGAATTATATATGTTTTTTTTTTATTGGATACAGAGACTCACTATGCCATTCAGACTTGTAGTGATCCTCCTGTCTCAGACTCCCCAGTGCTGGGATTATAGGCAGGTACCACCACACCTGGTTTTGGGGTTGGCTCAGCACACCTGGAGTCCCAGGGCCAGTGTGGCATGGAGTACCAGAGACTGAACTTGGGTCCTTATGCTTGCCAAGCAGGCGCTTAGACTAGGCTATCTCCCCAGCCTCATATGATTTTTATCTCTCACTTTCATCTTAATGAAGTGTAGAGGGGGCAACTGAAACTCGTGCACAGGGAAACAGACATGGTTTACATGTGCCAGAGGCCAAGTAGTTTCTCCAGTTCCTACACTATTGATTTCATGTTGGGCTGTGGCCAGCTGAAGACAATTAAACTACCCGTGGGAGTGGGGGATTTCCGTCATTTGTGAAGGCAGGCATGTACAACTCTTCAGAGAGTATCCAAAGAGGAATATAAATGATTGGAAACCCTGGGATCTGCTACTTTCCAATATATCCTAGGGTTCCATGGCCTGGAACAAATACCAAAGTTAAAGACCTTAGCTGACATTAGGTAGCTACCGAGAAAGGACTCCTTAAACACATTATACCCTTGGATATACGTTCAAATTCAAATTATACATTCAAATAAGTGCTGCTCTCTTCACTGTGATATCATTTGAAGAGAAAAATAAGGCGAGTATCAACCCCACTTCATTGATTTGGCCCCCAGAAGAGCTGGGTTGGGGATTCTGAGGCTGAATCTAACTCAGCAGGAAAGAGCCCCATATCTGCTGATGAGATTGGTTATGAACATGGAGATATAAATGCTATGCAACTGCCCTTCCTGCATTAATGTTGAGAGTCTGGATTTGGAGACCAAGAACTTGCATCTCGTCTCTGTCCTTTACTCACTGTGAGGTCTTGTGAAAACACCCTGGCTGAGTTTTAATTTCTTTACTGATAATTTTCTATTTCATAGATATGTTTGTGGCATCCCCTTTGTAGCTTGTAAGCACTATGAAGTTATTCTTTGGGGAGGTTACCTCGCAGTCAGTGACCTTGTTTATGATAATTCAGTGTAGATGGGAGTGCATTTATAGACGGTTTCAACAACTTGAGAAAAGTACTTCTATTCTGTAGCTTATAGAACGTTCCTTTTATGCATCAACTTGCTTGGGATGGAAGGTGACCAGGTAGCTGGTAAACCATGATTTCCGGGTGTGCCTATGAGGACGCTTGTGGATGAGCTCAGCGTTTGACTCGACAGACTGAATAAGGCAGTTTCTCCTCGCTGGTGTGGAGAAGCACCATCCGATCTGTTGAGGGCCCATGTAGAACAAAACTGTGGAGGAAGGATGAATGTTCTTTCTTGTTCTTGAACTGGGATATCTGTGTTCCCCTGCCTGTGGATATCAAAGCTCTGATCCCTGCACTTGGACTTATTCCAGGGGCCTCAGACCTGCAATTTCACCATTTGCTTGTGTGGTTTTTAGGCCTTTGGACTTCAATTGAATTCTCAGTGATGCTTGCTTCTTCTTCTTCTTCTTTTTGTTTTTTCATTTATGTATTTGGTACAGAGTCTCACTACGCCACTTGGGCTCATAGAGGTCCTCCTGTTTTCAGCCTCTCCAGTGCTAGGATTAGAGGCTTGTACCACCATGCCCGGACTTTGGCCAGCTCTGCGTGCCCAGGGGGGCAGGGAGCAGCACAGCATATAGGACCAGAGATAGAGTCCTGGTCCCTGTGCTTGCCAAAGCAGGCGTTTAGTCCACTGAGCTATCTTGCCAGCCCTTTATCCTGGAACTTCTTGACATTCACAATCATGAGACAGTCCTCACAACAAACCACTTCTCCTGTATCTATCCTATTGATTGTCTTTCTCTAGAGAACACTGCATACACCACTTTCAGCTCATCACCTACATGGGTGATACTATTCTTTCCTCAAGCTGAAGTGAATGGATGAAGATTTGCCACCATTAAGCTGTTTTGAAAATCAGTGCCACAGGCTTTTGCTAATTCTTGCCAAAGAGGAATTCCAAAAGCTATTTATACAGCAAGTCAGATTGTTGCTGTAACAGTGCTCTCTGGGAATTTCCATGAGGAAATCCAGGTAGTTCAGATGACTGGGCACTCCGGGGACTGGGAGAAGGACCTGATGCTTACTGATAATATATCAATCTGCAAGCCAACTGTCAGTAAGTCCAGAATGAGGAAATCCAGACTCCCTGCCTCTGTGAAAGCCCTGTCTGTCTATGGTGACCATGGTTGAGGAAAACCAAGTAATATTGGAAGGAAAATAGCCTCGGAAGTTTGGGAAAGTCTTCCGGCACAGGAGGCTGTGTTATGGGAAGCGGCTGAGGACGCAGTACCTCTTTCAGCCTGGGTTCTGAAAGGCTCCCACCCTTTGCCCTTAGCCATGTGTGTGTGGTTGTGGGGAAAGTACTAGGAATTGAACACAGGACCTTCACATTAAAGTATACCCCTAGCCCTTTATTTTTCTTTATTTTTTCAGAGTGAAATAGTGTTTCACTAAATTGCAAAAATGTCCAGGCTAGGCTCCAACTTATGATCTGCCTGCCTCAGCCTCCCAGCATGCTGGCCCTGAGCTCTAACAGATCATTCTATAGCCTTTCGATCCCATAAGGGCTGGAGCTCATTATAAAACAAAGCAGAGGAATTGTGGCAGGAACCTCAGTATTTAGCTGACCTTGATGGTGGAAGAGTCCCCATCATAGCTCAGCTGACAAAGGATGCATGGGACCAGCACAGAGTCCCTAGCACACCTGCCAGGAGTATGCTTCTGAGACAAGACAGAAATTAAAAGTTGAAACTAAGCAAAGGAACACTCGAGGAATTTAGGGCCCCACTGCTCACCGTGGGGGCAGCTCAGGCTCTGACACAGCTACTGTGCCCCGAGGGCTCCAGCGACCTTCCTTTCCCTTAGCTGTCTCTGTTCCTGTTTCACAGGTGGATGTGGAAACCCAGCCTGGAATGGCTCCCATGGAAGTCACTTGGGCAGGGTCTGGGTGTCCGTGTTGGGCTAGGGCTGCTGTCGGTTTCAGCTCTTTTTTGATAGATGGGTTGCTTTTCTTCCAAATTAGACTTTTCAGGCATACTACTCTTCTCATAGTTGCAAAGACATCTCTGATTTTGGAACTGATTTACATCAGAATAATGATTGCTGAGCAAGAGGTCGCTATCCCAGATCTGCTCACCTCTACGACCTGACTCAGAATGCAATGTGTGCTGGATGCGAGAGACGGCGGTCTCCCCTGTGAGGTGTAACCTTCCTGCAGAAATCCTTTTTTTTTTCCCTATGGTGTTTATATGTCGGGCCAGAGACTACGTGTATTTGTGTTTCTCTCTTTCCTAGAAGGAAGGGGACACATCTTCCTCATTTACAAATTCCCCCCTTTGCTTCTCCACCAACACCAAGGCAAGTGACTCAGACAGGCCCTTAGTCCACTGAGTGAATGAATGGAAGCGTTAATGGAGTTGTTTATTGAATTGGTAACAGAGGCACCTGTTGTGTTAGCTCCTAGCCATTTTGATGTGCTTTTGAATTAACTGTCTCACTTTCTCTCCATGTTATGCCTCTGAACTCAAAATAGCTGCTAGTAAAGGTTCCCTTGAATGTGCTAAGAAAAAATAATAAACTTGTGGCTTAGA
Source organism: Ctenomys sociabilis (assembly GCA_004027165.1). Lineage (NCBI taxonomy): Eukaryota > Metazoa > Chordata > Mammalia > Rodentia > Ctenomyidae > Ctenomys > Ctenomys sociabilis. The sequence continues at coordinate 77 of PVKA01031311.1, read as the reverse complement.
AAATTATAGTTACATTTATTGGCAGAGTTCACCTTAGAATCCACTGTGATACTTTTGTCCATCTCTTTGACTATGGA
>PVKA01031310.1:0-26386 GCA_004027165.1 Ctenomys sociabilis | reverse complement strand
CCTGCTTCTTTCCTCCCTCCCTTCCTCCCTTCCTCCCTTCCTCCCTTCCTCCCTTCCTCCCTTCCTTCCTTCCTTCCTTCCTTCCTTCCTTCCTTCCTTCCTTCCCTCTTTCCTTTATTTGAGACAAGATCCCATTATGCAGTTCAGGCCAGGTTTGAAATCACTAGGTGGCCCAAGCCAGCCTTGAGCTCGCAGCTTTTGGCTGTCTCAGCGTCTTGGGTGCTGGGACTGAAGGCTCGCACCCCCACTCAGCTTTTATTTTCAGAAAGAGGTTGGAAATAATTGGTGTAATTTCTTATTTAAATGTTTAGTAGAATTTGCTGGTGAGCAAATCTAGGTTTGGAACTTTCTGTTTCTGGAGGTTATTAATTATTGATTTGATTTCTTTCATAGATGCTAGCTTATTCAGATTATCTGTTGCTCCTTGTGTAAGTTTATAGACTGTTCAATATAAGTGTGTACTTCATGTAACGTATGTGCATGGATATTGAGTTCTTCACATACCTACATTTATTTAATTAATTAGTCAATTAACTTATTTCTGGGAGGAACCAGGGATTGAACTCAGGGCCTTGCGCTTGCCAGGCAAGCACTTATTCTACTGAACTATCTCCTTGGCTCCTTTGTTATTCCTTTAATATCCATAGAATTGACAACAGTCCTGTTTTGTCTCTGGTATCAGTAACTCATGCCTGCTTTCTCTTTTGTATTTCGTCATGTTAGTTACATTTTTTATGATAAGTGAAGGGAGATTAATTTTTATGGTTTATTTTGTCATATAAACTACTAAGTTATAATACATTGTTCTTTCTTGTTCCATCTAAAGCTTGTTATCTATTAAATGTTGTTGTAGAATGATTGGAGCTGCAAAAAGAGGGTCAGCAAGGCTGGATAAAACCGGCCACGGGTCTCACTGAGACTAATCTCCAAGGGAGCCCTGAGCCAGGGAAGCTTCTCACAGTTATTGAGGGTGGCAAACAGCTAAGGAATGTGCATAAGTAATGCGGTGTAAACAAGCTGCTATCTGTAGTGCCTTCCCCAGTTCCTAATTTACTACAAAGGAACAAAGACCAGACAGGGCGCTGCCTCCAGGAATCTGCACTGCCCTGGGTGCAGCTTGCTGGAGTAGCAGGGAGCCAGTTTCCCCAGGCTCTGCTCTTCCTCCTTGCTCCCTTTACAGTAAGCTTCTGACTCATCACTGCAAAATGTAGTGATCTTGTGCCTGTCAAACATGATACAAATGTTTTTATTCTAGCTTCCTGTTTTTCTTTTAATTTTATGTTCTTTCAGACATAAAATATGCATAGATATAATCTTTCAGTATTTTTAAATTGCTTTATCTTTTCCTATTGTGTTAAGTACTACTTAACATTTACTATCAGGCATATATATATATATATTCACACATATCACCTAAATTTACACATATTGTCTAAATAAAAACCTTAAAGTAGTGTTATCCCCATTTTTTGGATTAGAAAATTGAGGCATAAATAGTCTGAATGTTTTGTTTCAGGTGTGTACATCTATAAAACAGCAAAAATAGGGTTTGAAGCCGATTGCTCTAGAAGTAAAGATTTAGCCCTTGAATTCTACTGCCTCCTAGAAAAGAACTCCACTCAAATATGGTATTGCCCTCATTTAAATGTTTTATATATTTTGTTATCAACATTATACTTTCAATATGTCAAGATTTTCAGATTTCATAGCTGAAAGTTAAAAGGACTCACTTATTTTGGAACTGAAATGACATGTTACCTGGTTTGGCTGGTCTTACAAAAAGCTGGAATAATTGGATAAGAGGTAAAGAAAGCGAAGTAGTTTCTTTAAAAAAGGCAAGGAGGAGCTGGGGAGATGGCTCAGTGGAATAAGTGCTTCCCTGGCAAGTGCAAGGGCCTGAGTTTAATCCCTGGTACTGCCAAAAAAAAAGAGCAATGAGTGCTGTACGGTTTTACTCATGTTAAAATTTTAAATTATATATAAAGAGCAAAATAAAAGACAGATGAAAGGAATGAGGGAGATAGCTCTGTGCAGTGGGAAGGGAGCCTGCAGTAGCAGCAAGGCAGAGGGGAGGAGGGGAAGGGGCGTAGGAAGAGAACGCAGCTGCGAGTCACGTGTGCTTCCGAGGCCACCCTGGAAGCGTCACTGTGTCCTGTAGACACGAGGCTGAATGTGTCTACTGGGCCCAGAAGTGATTTAGGTGTTGGGATTTTGAGGTATTTTTTTTATGCATAATGAGATACCTGAGGAGATGGAAATTCAAGTCTAAGAATAACTTGTGTTTTATCTATCTTATCTACAAAGCTAGAAGAAAATTTATACGTTTCAAATAATTTTGGGCGTGAGAAAGCTTCATAGTGTGGCCTTTTCCACCTGTTCCATCAAGTTTCACTAAAAGGTTACAGATACTGATTTCTGAATCAGACCAATGATTAAAAAAATCTAATCAGGGACGGAGAGAGAGCCAAGTAGAATGAGTGCTTGCCTGGTAAATAAATAAATCAATAAATCTAATCACGCACTTTAATACCCAGTCAGGATTGCTCTCCTCATGAGCGTAATAAAGAGGACAATAAAGACCTAGGCCAATGAATAGCTGGTTCAGAAGGAGAGAGCCACAAGAGCAGAAGGGACGGCTCTGGTGAACTCGTTTGCGATCTTCTCGGACCCGCAAGACCTGCTGCAGAAACCCATCTGCGGCTGCCCAGAGTCTGCCGCCAGCGACTTGTGGCTCTGACTGCGGAGCATTATGGTGGAAGCTGCACCTCAGTGTAAGTATCGTCCCTCCTCTTCCCGCTCATATGCTGTATTTTGGAGAGTTGCTGCCTCTAAATGAAATCAGAAGACAACCAGAAGAGAAAGAAGGGGTGGTAACGGCACAAGGAATAAGCTTACAGCTCCCACTAGATGGAACTGAATTGTAAACATAAATACCATGGAAAGAAAAGGTTTCACTTTCTCAGAATCCTCATTTTTCCCTTTGAGAGGGAGCTCAGATTTCAGAAGTATTTGTAAAGCCTGAGAGAGCTGCCCCAGAGCACTGTTTTCTTGTAACAAGTGAAATATAGAGTACTAATAAATAATTTACTGTGGGGGATCACCTGAGCAGCTCTCCTTGAAAGAACAGCGACTGTCTCCATTTTGACTGAGTCTGATCCTATTTCCTCATATTGTTATGTAGAGAGCTGGCTAGAACTTCTGTTTATCCTTCAATTGGCCTTAAGCAATGTGTGTTGGTCTAGCTGAGGTGATGGTGATGGCCTTTGAAGGTGGCGTGCGTGTTTCCCTGGTAAGCCTGCTGCTCCTTAACGTGAGCTGGGTGGAGACAGGACGGTAGAGCTAATGCTCCGCGCTGCCAGCTGGGATCGAGCCTCAAAATAGAGGCCATGACTTCCTGGGGCTTGAAAAACTACATCAAAGCTGAAGCCCTAGACTTCCCAAAACATTAAATACTATATAATGCAGATTACCCTCTCTGCATATCCTCTCTGCATATGGCAGAGGTAAATGTAGGTCCCCCACCTAGCTCAGCTCACAGTAGTCACCTACTTCCCACAATTCTCAGTCCTCAAGCCACTCCCTCACTGAATAAAAACCAGGTGAGGCCCTGGGTCGCTGGACCTAGAGCCCCTTGACTCCCCGATGATTAAAAATATAATTTAGTGTCCTCATTTTTGCTGTGGGCTGCATGGAAAGTGGTAGATTGGAATCAACTTGATGGGATTCCAATAACGTAACTTTGGGATTACAAATATTGCTTTCTTGGACTGAGACGAGGACCAGGAAGCGTCTCCTATGATTCACAACACTCAAAATGAAGAATTATACTATTTGGATAACTGATTTTCACCATGGATACTTCCATGAATTCTGAATGTAAGAAGATGGTACACAAGAAATGTTTATCTGCAATCATTAGGAAATTAAGGGCTTTTTCTTTCAGGAAACGTTGAGTGTTTTTCCCCATCATTTTATTATTACTAAAAGTTGTTTTCTGAAGTTTTCTGTCCGTCATTAATTTAAGTCAACAATGCTGGATGGAACAAGAGATTTTGTACTGGTTTGTTGAGGGTACCATGTCACTTGATGGATTTCATGTGTTTCTCATATGCTCTGTCACTCATGAGTTCGTCTAGCTCTCTGGGGTCACCCGGCCAGCCGTCTTCACAAGATTTGCCAACAAGACCCGAATCTTCTGCGAGGACTTCGCTGATTTCAGTTACTTCTCTTGGTATGGGAGGATAGAGTTCATTGTCAGCTTTCACAGTTCTCCTTTGCAATTTTGTCCAACTTCTGCTGGACTTCAGTAAACCACATCTCCCAAAGCTCACCTCTCGAAATTGCTGATTCCCACTACTCCAATACCACTGTCTGTCGTTACCCACTCATAACTCCTGGCCACCCGCCTTGGCATGCTCACGGGGTTCTGAGGGCTGTCACTCTGCACCTAGCGTAGCTCTCACTGCCTAGACAAGGCAAGCCAGAGTCACAAAAGTGTAGCAAGTGCTGAGCTAATAATGTTCCAAGGTGCACCTATAAACATGATTTGAGTCAGCTTTAGAAAATGGTAATGGATCAGTGAAGGGAGAGGCAGGTGTGCCAGGCCATAGCTCCTGTCAGCTGGCTCAGATTAGGAGATGCCTAGAGACCCAGCAGACCCACTTCTGGGTGGGTCTGTGGGTGTGTCCTGAGATGATTGGCAGGAGGCAGTGCTTAGAGGAGAACCCGGATTCGGACTGTGGGTGGAGCTATCCAGAGGCTTCCGGTGTGGTGTCACGGAAGGAGAAAAGGAGGGCAGAGCTCTAATATCGATGTCCCGCTGTCTTTGCTCCTGTCCTGACCTGTGCGCATCAGACGTTAGCCTTTATCCTCAGGAGCAGCTTTCAAGGGAGCTCCTGGGCCTCTAGTCTTCGGATGGGTGCTGTATCCTTGCTCTGTGGCTTCCAGCTTGTGGGACTGAGCAGCTACTTCTGGAGCCTCTGGTCCTCCAGCGTGTAGACACCCGCTGTGAACTCTCCCACCTCTGATGCTGCAAACCTGCCTAATAAGCCTCTCTGCATAATTTTATAGATCTCTGTGTATATACTATCTTCTATTTACCCTGCTTCTCTAGAGAATCATAGTATATAGTTCTTATTAGGATCACCAGGTCCCCGCCCTCCCCCACTAGGCGCTCCTGAAGACTCGCTTCAGTTCCTGGGAGTGGGGGAATCCAGGTATCCAATATCTTGAAAGCATCCAGCTTATTCTAATGTGCAACTCAAGCTGGGAGCCTCAGCCTGGGGCAAGGATTAGACAGCAAATCTCTGCAAGTCCTGCATAGACAGAAGTAACCCCGTGGTGAATATTTCTTTTTTTATGATTGTGGTGAATCCTCGCCTTTTCCAGTTGGCCTAGGATAAGAATGAAGTAACGCTCTACGTCGTGAAATGTTAAGGTCTACCTAGTGAATGCCAAGGCGAGGATCGGAGAGAGATCTGAGATCCTGCAGGGTCGTCGAGCGCCAGTTCTGAGGGGTGGAGCTAAAAACGAAACGAGAGGTTTAAACAGAAATTGTCTCTGAGGAGTCTAATTATATTATAGCATTGTGAGGGTGGAAGAGGACAGACCTGGGAGCTTTGCGCCTGGTGGGGTCGTCTCGGCGAAGCTCCTCGGCCTGAGCCCTGCCGTGTGCTGCACCCGCAGCCGTCGAGGCTGGACAGCAGTGTGGTCTGTGAACATTATCCTCCACAGAGTAGGACAAAGGCTCACAGGTGTCTCCGACACGCGCTTGGGGTGCCTGCGCATCAGGAGCTTCTGTTAGGAGTGGTGCAGACATAGTAAGTCCGTGCTTTTAGTACAAGGGGAATCCAGAGAAAGGACTGCAACTCTAGCCTGTCGGGCATGAGAAGGAAGAACGGCCTTGCAGAGGGGGAGCAGGGGGCCAGACTGCAGAGGGGGAGGGGGCGGAAGAGGGGACCCGGACAGCAGAGGGGGAGGAGAAGGAGGCCAGGGCAAAATGAGGTCTGCAGCATTCTGGAGACTGAGGGACAGAATCCAGGGCCATGCTTGGGTGGCTTCTGCATGTCCCTTCTTGTGAGCCCACTGATGCTAGGGAAGGGGACAGGGAGGACAGCCTGAGAGGCAAGAGGCCTTCCCCAGCCCCAATTCATTCATGGCTGCTTCTGAATGATAATTTCAACTCAGAATCACATAAACAAGCACACAGCACTCAGAATGGCAAAATATTGTGCACGTAATGCTATCGCTGATTTTCTGTGTAGTCTGTATCCAGAGGTCTCCTCAGATGATGCCGACCCAGTGTGTGTACCTCAAGCAGGTGACAGCGCACACCACACACTGCTTCAGGGTGAGAGTGGGTGCTCAGGAGGAGGCCAAAGATGGCCAGGGGGCAGGAAGGCAGGGCTGCGGGCATGGAGGAGCCTCCAGGTGGCCCAGGCCAAGGGCTTGACAAATGGCCCCAGAGGCCGCTCTTTGGACGCTTGAAGGGTTGCATTTTCTCAGGGTTAGAGGAGATGGCAATGCCCCACTAGCGAGGAATGGAACGAGGATTCAAGAGTTTGGCTCTTAGTTCGTGCTCACTAATTGTTTGCTGAGTGAAGACGAATGTGAGACGGTGGTGGGGCCTCACGCCAGAGGTGGCTTAGCAAACAGGTCCACGCTCCTTTGGCTTTGATGTTTGTGGCAGTGGAAAGCTCCAGTCTAGTCTGAATTGGGCCTGTAAAATATTGAAACCTGAGGAAACATGTCTGGGCATGGTCCATCATTTATTAAGTGGTCTTTAGAGAGCAAGATTTTTGTCATGAGGATAATGGTGGCTGTAATGGTTTATTGAAGCAAAATTAAGAGATTTTTTTCTGCACAGGGCTGCTCCTTCTGGCCAAGCAGATTATCCACACCACAGACATAGGAGAGGGTCTGCTTGCTAAGCCTTACATGCTGGGCTGGGGCTGCACCTTCCTGAGAAAGGCACCTCTTCCTGCATTTCCTAGGGCCGGGGAGATGGCTCAGATGTCTTCCCTGGCAAGCGCAGGGGCCTGAGTTCAATCCCTGGTTGTCCCCCCCCCCCCATGCCTGCAAAAAAAAAGGCCCTTCCTGCATTTCCCTCAGGGGCATCCAGCCCACAGTAGCCCCATCTCTGAAGGTCTGAAAACAGCAGCTGTTTTGCCTGTGGATCACTTCTTAGGGTGACTTCCAGGTGCTGGTCACGAAAGCAACCAAAGAAGCAATAATGTGGAACAATCAAAAAAGACAAGACAAAAACAATAAACCTGTAAGACAGAGCGAGTAAAAAAGAACGGCAAAGGGAGGTGGATCATGAAGAACGCTAGGAGGGCTCAAGGTCAGCAGAAGTGGCTTCATAGATTTCTGCTGTTACAAGTGAACTTGGAGAGAAACTTCACTGTGACCTAATCCACAATGTAAGTGGAAATAGGGCGAAATGCAGAATGGGGGCATCTTGCAAGAAGGAGCAGTAGGACCCTGTCCCTAAGTTCAATGGCTGTCCAACCAGGGCTGGGAAAAGCCTGTCTCACTGCAGTACACCTTCTTGGGGGAGCAAGTAAGTTGGGTGGGCTCCAGCCATCTCCTGGCTTCTTGTCGCCTCTCTGCAGACTCTCTTCCCCTTACGCCTCTCCAGCACCATAGGGAAACAGGATGGCTGCAGCTTGTTTCACACTGCAGCTCGATGGTGCGAGCCTGCTGCCGTCTGCATCCTCAGGGTCTGCTGGTCTTGTTCCTAATGTGAACCACTCAGAGCCAAGGAGGCCTTAAGGCTGAGAGGTGGTTTGGTCCTACACACAGCTCTATGCTTTCCAGCTTCCCAGGAGGGCAGGAGCTGCGTGTGAGTGAAGTGGCACCCCCCCCCCAAGCACAGACATGCTCAGCTAGAGAAAATCACGCACAGTGATGTTTGCCTGATGGCTTTTATCATTTCTTGTTTCTTCTCCACAGATCAAGAAGAACCATGATCCATGGTCAATGCTGGGATTCTCATCCATGGATGGCTTTACGTTGGACATCGTAGATCTCTATGCATTCCAGATAGGAAAATTGTGGCATGTTATCTTCCCCTCCGGACTGGCCTTTAATAACTCATTAATTCAACATTTAATGGTCCCCAACTGTGTTAGATGCTGAAAAAACAAAGTTAACAAAGACATGTTCCTGGAGTCCCTAGGAGGGAGAGCTGGGCTGTCAGAGGTGGAGGTCCGGGAAGCCAGGGCAGGGGCATGCCCCAGGGGAGATACTGGGCTGCACAGGGCTACTCTGCTTCCCAGCCACCACTTGTGCCTAGCACGAAGAGCTGAGTTGTCACAAGACCAAGGGACCACAGACAGAAACCTGTGAGGCTCTGGGCCAAAGTAACCCATTCTTCCTTTACAGTCGGTTATTTAAAGTATTCTGTCAAAGGGATAGACAGCTCACTAGTGCAATGCAGAACTTAATAAGCACCTGTAATATTTTGGTATGACAGATGTACACCTGGGTATCAGAGAGGTCACCAAGAAGGGGGGATGCCCCCAGCCACAGCAAGCTGTGGGGAGAAGCCAGCCTGGGTACAATCAAACAAGTGGGTAGACCAGATAGCCAGTAGAAAGCCCGTTCCTAGAGTAGGTGAGATAAAGGGCAGGCTCAGGCGAAAGCAGTGGGAACAGGTCGGGGTGAGTACGTGGGAGCGTGACTTCTGTCTAACAGAGCCACAGTCCTGGCTAATATATACGCCGACTTTAACTGACAAAGGAGTTCACTAATTAAAGAATTTAAACCCACATCTTAATATATAATATAACACATGATGTGCTATAATATAATACAGACAGATAGACGGATAGATATTGCTGCCTGCAGTTACACAGCATCCCTGTTTCTCTTTCCTGTTCTCATGCGTTCTTGCTAGGCGAGTAATTCCCTGGAAGTAGGGAGGGGAGTTTTCATCAGTACCAGATACTTCACCTGCTGTCCCTTTGTCCTGTGACTCCCAATTTTCTGATGTTTCATTTTCATTAAATTTACTATCTGTCTTCTGGTTTTCAGAGGGAATCCATAGTCTCTCCCTGGGATACTGCCTTTCAGATGCCCTGAGATCGTCTCACTTCCTCCCTGGGAGCCATCCACCCGGAGCCTTTATTTAACTTCCTCAGTGCTTCCGGAAAAAGTAAAGATTAGTCTGAGATGGTGCAGTGCTGCAGCTGCCCTGCATCTCCAGGTGTGGCCACACCGGGCCTGCCAGGCACCCCCAGGCTCCGTCCCCTCGTCTAAAGTTCAGGTGAGGGACAGGAGAGGTTCCTGATTGCGGTCCCCTGCCCCTGCCCAAGGATGCAGAGGGATGGGTCGACCGGCCTTGGAGGTCTTCTTGCCCTTGCTCTTCTGCCGTTTGCCTCTGCTCTTTGCTCTCTGCCTTGTTCTCAGCCTGGGTGCCCAACCAGATGCAGCCAGCAAGACGAGAAGTCTGCTGGAAACGCTGCAAGCGAGGATCGAGGATCATGTTGGTGAAGAACGGCTCCACACTGAGGGAAAGCTGCAGGAGGCCTTCTAGCCTCCCTTGACTTGCTTCTAGTTAGGGTTAGAAGTCACTCATTCCGGAGGCACACAGCTGAGCCGCACACTGTGAGCTGCTTTCCGTGAGCTCTGCTGCGGAGGACCCTGTTCCTTGCGGGTCAGGATGGGCTAGCGGGTCACTTTTCAGGCATGTGAACGCTGTGTTGAAAGCACTGAATTCACTGAGGCTGGTGCGGGTGTCCAGGGGGCCACGCTCTGATGTCAAGGTCCAAAGCCACTTCCGATCTCGCTAAAGCTTCCGTCTCCTGTATGTGCATCCTGCACGGGGCATGGACTCTGATGGCACACGGGCACACACCGAAACCTCCACTTGCGGTGACCTTACCCTGTGCGTTAAGTCCCCTGCGTCTTAGCCCACAAATGTCCCCAGGCCCTGTGCTCAGCAAAGTGTGCTTGGGGCTGGGTCTCCCATGTCCACCCTTCTCCTCCTGCACATCAAGTGCATCTCCCCTACAAAGCAGTCTGCGGAGTGGCATGCTACCTGGTGGGCAAAGACAGCCTCCCTGGTCACAGGATGTGGTGACTTCCCTTGGGCGACCGGAATATAGCGCAGGTTGGTACCTCTTGTGGAACACTCATGGGACTAGAAGTGCTTGGGATGCTAGCTGACTTCGGAAAAATGAGGCACTGCAGGGATGGGACCCAATCCCCACACAGCTCATCTGGCCTTATGTGCACTGCCCAAAGGAAATATCCTACACTATTTTTCACCTGCCACTGACTGCCACTCATCATCCAAGCTCAAGCGTGGAACTGTCCACGTGTGGTGCTGTCAGTGCCCCAAAACTTCAAATTTTGAAGCATTTTGGATATTGAGACTGGGATTGTTTGACCTGTCCTAATTAGGTGGCTTACAATAGCAGGACGTTATTATCTAATGGTTACACAGGACTGAAGTCCAGAACAAGGCATGAGCAAGAATGCGCTCTCTCCAGCACTAGGAGAGGAAAAATCCTTCCTCGCTCCTGAACATCTCCAGCAAAGGGCTGGAGCATTTGCTACTTCAGAAAATGCCACTCTAGTATGTGGATTATTCTGAGCTTAAGGTAACTGAGAAAAGTACAGGCAACATGAGCTTAGCTTTCTGTCTGCCCCTACTTCCTGAGATTGACACGAATTCCCCTTGAGGGTCTCTTCCTCTGCCTCTGCCAGAAAGGGGCACCTTGGCACGGACGACGAGCTGCCTTCTTCAGGGCCGGATGCAAGCGAGTCTTTCTCAGCACATTTGCCCTCCCGCAATTCGCCGTGCCCAGAATCTTGCTTGCTTTCGTCCGTCGCTTCTTTACAAAATCGCTCTTGTCATTGGATGCAGTGTAATTTGTCTCTGAGCCTCTTCACTCAGCACTCCTGTGCAGGCAGTGGAGGTGTCCATAGCCTGGGCACTTCCTGTCTCTGTCCTTGCCCTGCCTCTCCTCTCTGTATGTCTGACTTCATAGACCCTCCCCCTCTTTGTGTGTGTCTCTGACTTGTCACAAGGACATCATTGATTGGATCAGGGTCTGCCCTAATTGAGTATGAGCTCACCTTAACTAGTTGCATCTGCATAGAGCCCATTTCCAAGTAGTTGGACATCCCTGAGTTTAGGAGTTAGGATATTGCTATCCGTAACAACATGCCTACGTCTGCATAGTTTGTTCAAGGGAGGACCCAATGCACACCATTTCAAGTCCGCTGGCTGAGCAGCCTGAAGTGCAGCAGCTGCCTTGGGAACTGAGGCCCCAAGCACGATACAGTCTACAACCGAAGACCGTGGGAAGAGCCGTGTGTAAGAGCGGGGAGCTGACGGTGTACCTGTCCGGTGTACCCACATGGCCACCAACCTCTGGAATTCTCCATATGCCAAGGTTCTTCAAGCCACCTGCCAGGTATTCTGTCCCTTCTGGCCAAAAGTATATTAATGTACATGCTGGGTTTCCCCTGGCTCACAATAAAGTTAGGGAAAAAAAGCTGATACTGTTTTCATAGACCTAGATTTATTAAATTTCTTTGTTCTGAGATCATGTCACTCCTGTGTTTTGCCTATTAAAATATGCTTTTAAAATAAAATGATTGTCATTTATTTTATAGTTTCCTCACTTGGCAAAGAAAGGAAGGGAGGAGGGTTGTAGGGAAAAAGATCTTGGAAAGTTAGTCCTTCTTTAATTAAATTTTTTTTTTTTTTTTAGCTGTGCCACGCAGGACTCTGCACTGCAAAGCACGCCGGCTGAAGCTGCCTCAGAGGCCTGGAGCCCGCCGTGTGTGCGCCGCCGCCGGCCGCAGCTCCCAGAGGCAGATGGTTACATTCCCAGAAGGCCACCTGGCAGCGCGTTGGTGGACTGAGACCTAAACGAGAAGGGGCACCTGCATCGCGCAGATGTGCAAAGCTGTGGGCCCCCTCTGCTTGCCCTGTGGCCAGGCTGCCTCGCTCGCCTCTGCACATGCTGGCGGGGGTGGGGGGTAGGGGGCAGGCAGGGGGCAGGCGGGGTGCAAGTCGGCCCCTGAAGCCCACCTGGACTTAACACTGACTTACACATTTATAATGGAAATATTCTCTCTTGTTGTTTCTTTCATCATCTCTTGGTCCATTCTACTGAAAATAATAGCTCTGCCTCAGAAGGAAACCCGACTGCTCTGGTGCCAAGACACCCCACTGCCAGTGTGACCCCGGGTGGCTGCAGGGGTCCTCGTTCTTTCCGGGGGCCCCACCGGAGATCTCATAATCATCAGAATGATTTGTGAAGGAAAAGAGCTGTCTAAACAAAACTCTTTGGCAGTGAGGGAAGGCAGCGGACAGAAGAGTTCTTGTCCCCTCGTGTACGCGCTGTACGACGGCTAAGCGGGAAGGTATGATTAACACGACCACTGGAATCAAGTAGGAAAATGGCCTGAGGAGAGTGTCTGCAGGCAGGTGGCTTGCTCAGTCAGGCCCGGGGTCCGTGGGTGGCTGGCAGGTATGAGAAGGCGAGACGCTCGTGCAGTTCCTACGTTTGGGGCCTGTTCCTTCACCTACATGAAATAAATTGCCTCATTGCTAAACTTCTCAGAGCCTTTCCTTGATGTTGAGGGGCCCATGAATCCTTATTCTGAACATGAAATTGACCTTCGAGGTATGCACCTATAATTAGTACCCTTCTGAACACATTTTAGGAAATATTAATACTATGTCATCTTAGATTTCTTTGGAAGTTTACCCTGATTTCCTTGGGGCAGAATATATTTAGGAATCCCACTGTTGCACCTTGTGTCTCGTTGTCCCCCCAAATCCTCATGCAGTCATGGAGCGCAGTTCTACAGTTTGGATTAATTCATGATCCAAGGCTGGGGCGATGGGTCTGGCGCTGCTGGGGCGATGGGTCTGAGTGCCACACCCAGCCTGGAGCAGACAGCCTGAATGCAATTTAAAGGAGACAGACTCGCTCTCTGCGGCCCCTGCAGCCACTCCTCCTCCCGTTGCTCCTGCTCTTTGCTGCTGCCATGAATGGCTGCCCTCTGCCAGGTGCCCCTCTGCCTCGGAGCCAGCTGGGTATGGCCTGCAACCTCCAGCAACTGTGAGCTCAATAAACCTCTCCTTCCTTCATTTTGGTGTCAGGTATTTGTCCCAGCAGTGAGAGAAGAGTAACTGAAACACCCACCCTTGGCTCCAAGAGACAGACTGGGAAGTCTTGCTGTCCCTTCTGCTCACATCTTTACCTACACCAAATCGCTGGGCCATTGATCGTACTGCTGCTGTTTCACAGGACCTGAACTGTAGTCGTTGTATTTTTCACTAGTTGACAGACGTTCATTCCATCACGGGTTAACACACCCAAGACATGGAGTATGGTATTTAATCCAGATGCTAATTTCTTTTATGTCACCTGTTTTCCAAGTGGCGTGAAGGGTAAAGAACATCCTTTCGGTTATTATCAGAAAGCAAGCAAGAGAACCTAGGACCCCGCTAGAGCTCCAGGGCGAACCTGTCCTCGCCTGTCCCCCGAAGACATTCCACCTGCGTCTGCAGTCTCAGGAGGGGCGACCGCTAGCCGTGTTCGCTTCTGCATCCTCGTTTCTCGCCTGTCTCCCGCGTCCGGGTACTCCTATCCAGGCAGCGGGGCGCGGGACTGAGCAGGGCTCCAGCCCAGAGGCCCCCAGAGGGATTCCGGCCTCGTGTTCTTCCCACCCGTGCAGCAGAGCAGTCACAGCAGGTTCTCCGCGATGCACTCGCTGCTTGTCGCAGTCCGCCTCCTGCACGCCTCAGCCACTTTCTGTCTTCTCCAGCTGTTCCGAGGACATGCGAACTGGGACCCCGGGCCCCTCGCTGGAAGGAGCTCCATGCCTCTCCTTCCTGCTGCTCTTTCCCGAGTTCTCCTCGGTTTATAAAGATTTCTAGCTGCTCAGCGCTCTGAAACACGCCTGCCCAGAGAGATAGACCTGTTCGTGACTTCATAATTGCATCAATCTGTTCTTTGAAAAGGTTTGTGAAGCCCACGGCCTTCGCATGGTCAGAAGATGGGGACTACAGTCAGCACCCCGTTCTGCGCGGATCTTGCTGGCCTCAGCTCAGCCTTGGCGTGGAGGGGGAGCTGCGGGTGTCTCTCGGGATGGCTGTTAGGGTTGCACTGTCCTTTGTTTAGCCTGGACAGAATTTTCCTTTTTGATGGAGAAAATAAACTAGGCTGAATAAAAAGCACTGAATTTATAAGAATTTAGTGATCCAGCATTGTTTAATATATATTTTAAAAATTTCATTATATTCAATCGAGACAAGAGTTGAAAATACCTTCAGTAACAAACCAGAATCCAATTCCTATGATATTAATAATTTAGACATATATATATAGTTTCTTCATTCTAATATACAAATATGAAGATTATGTATATATAATATGTAAAATATGTATATTCAGTACAGAGACTATTTGTGGTATATAGTTGAATACTTCATAAACAAATGGCAGTGTTGTCCTTTCTAAGTGATATCATCTAGATACACATTTATATAATTAATCTTTCTTTACTTTTCAAAATTAAAAATGATACGGCAATTACCTCCCAGGCTTTTGTAAACAATGATAATAATGCATTTTAATATCGTTAACGTGAAGAGAGTCGCTCTGACATCGAATCCATGACCCTAGTGTATTAGTGATGCTTTCAACATTTGATGTTTGTTGCTCTCAGCAGTAGCCCGGCTGCTTCTCCCTGGGCTGTAGGGCTCGAGTGCCCAGATGGACAACAGTCTGACTAAGGTCTGTTTTATCCTTGATTCTGGAGGTGGGGAGAGAGCATAGGAAGCATCTCCTTGCTGCCACTTTGTCACTGACCGCGGGCCTGGTGTTGCCCGGTCTGCAGTGTGTGGAAGATCCCAGGGCAGCTCTGCATCTCCTCCGGTACTGACGGAGCCGCCCGCCCCAAAGTTCCTTGCGCATGCTCGGGTTTCCCCAAATGGGACAGCCTCAACCTGTCTACATGCTGTCAAATACACGTACCTCCAGGCAGCCACCACGTCCTTCTGGCTGCACTTGCTGGTGTCCTGGCCTGAGCTTTGTGACTTCCCTGCCACCGCTGGCCATCGCTTCTGAGGCGAGGAAGCCAGTGTACCAGATGCTTGGGGTGCCACTGTGGTGCCAGGTCCTCTGTGGAGGACAGAGGAAGGCCTCTCCAGGTCCCCGATGGGCTGCAGCACATCTGAGGCCTTAGTGTCCTGCCAGCCTCACATCTTTTCTCCTTCCCAGAGACACAAGGTCTTCATGAAAACAGAAGTGTTGGCGTCGGGCACTCAATCCTTGGCCTGAGTTTCAGACATGCTTTGGGAAATAACTCTGCACCCTGGTTTCTCTGCCCTCTCTCCTCTGGCTCATTCTCTCTAGCCAAACTCTTCTCCTAAGTCAGCCCCAAAGCAGCGGTCCCATTAAGAGTGTGGTGTCAGGGGCCAGGAAGCACAGGGAAGCAATGGGGTGTCATGTGCCTGAGCACCAGGGATGAGCAGAGCCGAGCAGTCCTGCCCGCTGCATCCATAGCCCTCCCCCAGCTTGTGATGCACTGCAGCCAGGCGAGCCCACAGCCAGTGGAAAGCTGGAAGCTGAAGGTGCGTGCAGAGCACCGAGTCTACCAAGCACCGTAGCTCAGCAGCCCCCCACTACGCCGAGCTCCGGACCTCTGCTCATGCTCTGTGGCTGCAGGGGGCTCTACTTTGCTGCCTCTGCTGTCCAGCATGTCCAGGAGGGACTGTCCTGCCCATCACTAGCCTGGTCGGATGATAAAATTCAAAGTCCAAAATGCAGTTTCTGCCCTGCTCATCACGTTTGCACCATATGAACTCGAAGACCCTAAGTCGAGCCATCCTGCAGGGGTTCAGGTGCACACTCTGGCCAGTCCTTCAGGCCCTGAAGCAGCCATCCCGTGTGGCATGTCCTCCTGGTCCCTAGAAGGTATGTGTGTCTGTTGGGCACCTAGAGTCCAGCAGCACCTCCTTTCTGCTCTCCCCCAGCCCAGACGAGAATGCCGCCTGAGCCATTCGTTTTTGCTCCCTGGCGGCTCAGAGCTCAGAGCTGGAAATTCATCTTGGGGTTGCTCAGTTTACACAAAAGGGACAGTATTTGCCCTCCCTCCCATTCTTTCTTCATTTAACCACCACTGCATTTCCTTGTTGTCTGCACTGGTGACAGCTCTGGCTTCTTGTCTGGGGAGCAAATCAAAGCCACTTGTGTCTCTCGGACTGTGCTCTGCCCCTTTGCTGCTGTGGGCAGACATGCAGGGCTTGCCCCACACCAACAGCCTCTCCACACCAGCTGGCTGTCCTGTCCTCTAAACCAATCCTGACATTGGGGACCGTGTTCCATCCCATAGGTCAATGGCTCAGGCCCACATGTTATCAACTGCAAGTAGCTGGTGTTCAGGAGACCTGTGACTTGGGTCCAGTTTGGCTATAAACTGATAGCTGCCACAACCTCATTCTTAGTTTCAAAAATTTGTACAAATAGCTCACAGGATTCAGGAAAAAAAGTGTATTTAGGGTTGTTAATTGGCAACAGCAGGGGACACCAATGAGCAGACAGAGAGGTGCACAGGGCAAGGGGTGGGGTGGAGGCACAGAGCCTCCCCTTCTGGCATGCACCCTTAATGCCTACAGGCAGCGGGAGCCCAGGGTTCTGGGCAGGCCGCACCATGTAGGCACGATCCATTGCTAGCCCAACCGCCAGCCTCGTCTCTCTTCCCAGAACAAGGGAGCAGGGCTGAGTGTCAAGCTCCTCGTCATGGCGGGTCTTCTGATGACAGGCCCTTGTCCAGGAGGCCAGCTAGAGATGCCTCATGAAATAAAAAGATTCCTACTGCACGGGAAACTCCCAAGGAACAGGGAATCTGTGTCAGGAACCCGAATGAAAGCCCGAGTGTTAGCACTCCGGAGGCACCGAGCAGCTCTCACACTCAGGTGGCGGCAAGGCTTTCGGAGCTCTGTAGTAGGAACCAAAGACAGAAGCCAAAGTACGAGGTTTTTTTTATTTGTGAGACAGGGTCTCACTCTGTAGCCCAGCTCTCCCAAGCACAGTGTTAGTGGGGTAGCACCAGCACGCCCAGCTCAGAATATGTATTTCTTATTATAAATCACAAGACCATGACTAACTCTTTTGGGAATATACCTAGAAGTGGAATAGCTGTGTCATACTGAATGTTTAGGCTTAGTTTCTGAGGGATTCCACACCTATGTCCAAGCAATGCACAAGCGTTCTTTCTCCCAGTATCCTGGACCAAGAGTTATAAGGACCAAGGAAGGAGGCAGGATTAGAGGGTTTTTTAAAAAAAGGGGGAGAAATTAAGATATATTATATAAATGTGTCATTCCTTCAATAAACATCACACTGCAAACATGAAGATGTCAAGCAGTCACAATCTCACGTGCGTTGTGGTGTCCTGATTTTTGCTGCCTCTATTAAGGAAGGAAAGTTGTGAGCGGTAGCGTTCAAGGAATGGTTGGCCAGGGTATATCCAGTATCAAAGGAGGAAAATAGAGTTGTGAATTCCAAAACAGGATTCACAATTATGAGAAATTTCTATGATTCAATTTGTAAAAAGAATTATAATATTCCCATAATGACCAAATCAAGTTAATGATGACATTAACTTCTTCAAGAAAAAGCATTGAATTAATATTTTTTTGTCTTTTTTTTTTTTTTTTGTCTTTTTGAGACAGGGTCTCACTATGCAGTTCAGGCTGGCCTTAAGCTCACTTTGTAGCTCAGGCTGGTCTCGAACTCACAACAATCCTCCTGCCTCAGCCTCCCGAGTGCTGGGATTACAGGCATGCGCCACCATGCCCAGCTTATTTTTTTGTCTTTTTGAGACAGGGTCTCACTATGCAGTTCAGGCTGGCCTTAAGCTCACTTTGTAGCTTAGGCTGGTCTCGAACTCACAGCAATCCTCCTGCCTCAGCCTCCCAAGTGCTGGGATTGCAGGTAAGCGCCACCACGCCTGGCAGCACTGAATTAATTTAATTTATGGGTGTAGACATACTGTGCAATTTAATATAATTTTTTATTTAAACATTATTTATTTATTTGTATATTTGTTTATTTGGTACAAGGTCTCATTACACAGCTCAGACGCACGGTGATCCTCCTGTCTCAGCCTTCCCAGTGCTAGGATCACAGGTGTACGCCACCATGCCAGTTTTTGTGGTTGGCAAGGTGTACCTGGGGTCCTGGGGCTGGCACAGCATGTGGTACTGGGAATCGAACCTGGGTCCTCCTGCTTGTCAAACAGGTGCTTAGACCACTGTGTTGTCTCCCCAGCCCCTATAGTTTTTAAGTTTAAAAACTCAAATAAATATGAGTCCAAGAGTAAATAGTCCAACTTTTACACTGAAGTTGTTTTATCTTTCTTAATATTATAGATATTTGGCTACTTTCTATCTAGAACAATGTAATATTAAAAACTCAGATTAAATGACTAAGATTATAGTTCTAGGATAAATCCAGTGTCACATGTTAACTGTAGATGTCTACTGAACAAGAAATTTGATTTTTCACAATTTGTGGAACTGGGTGTGGTGGCACATGCCTGTAATCCCAGCACTTGGGAGGCTGAGGCAGGAGGATCTCTGAAAGTTCAAGGCCAGCTTGGGTTATAAAGTGAGCTCAAGGCTAACCTGAATAGCATAGCGACAGCCTCCCTTAAAAAGGCAAATAAATAAATAAATAAATATTTTTAAAAACCCCAGAATGACAGGAATTTAAGGAGACATTTAAAAAAAATAATATGGATATTTAAAGATAATTGTAAGTGTATTTTAAAAGATACATTTAAAATAGTTATGTTGTACTATATGGCACACAGTTACAGCATTAAGTGTTTTATTTTACCACATCTTTGCTTACATTATCTTATTTAAAGTACAGAATAGTTTTAATTTCTGCTTTAGAAACAAAGCTAATGTTTCATTTTTATTTTTATTTTTATTTTTTTTTTATTTTTCTTTTTTTGTCTTTTTGAGACAGGGTCTCATTATGCAGTTCAGGCTGGCCTTAAGCACACTTTGTAGCTCAGGCTGGTCTCGAACTCACAACAATCCTCCTGCCTCAGCCTCCCGAGTGCTAGGTTTACAGGCATGTGCCACCATGCCCGGCTAAAGCTAATGTTTCATGACACAGCATCAGTCCAGTCTGTGAGCAGCCAACTCTGGTCCCGCCCTGCTAGCATCTGACCCGGAAGGCACACGCTTACTTCAGGCTATGTGCGAGGAAGTCAGTGAGCCACTTTGACCTAAAAAGTAAAAACAGTTTGCCTGTTAATTAAAGCTTCTGCTGAAATTTCCATCCCATGCATAGTTTCTTTCCCTCTCTGATCCTATGAGGTTCGGGACTACTACATTAATCCATTTTCTGTTGCAAACTGGGGATTCAGAGTAGGTTTTTTTTTTTTGTTTTTTTTTGTAGTACAGGGAATTGAACTCAGGACCTTGTGCTTGCCAGGCAAGTGCTTATTCTACTGAGCCATCTCCCCAGACCCCAGAGTAGCTTAGACAAACCTGCAAAAGTAAAGAAAAAAGAAACACAAAGGAAGACTCCAAGTAAATGCTATGTAACATAGAATAAATGAAATAGTTTCTCCATGTGACAGGAGGAGACTAAATTTGTCTGTTGAAAACAACAGGCAAGTTAAGTAATAAAACCCAAAATACACTATTTTTAACTTATAAAAAGTGATTTTCAAAAAAGATTATAAAACAAAGGAATGCATGAAGAGATAGCACGAAAGAAAGCAGTAAGTAATCCCAGGTAAGAGCAAACCTATTTATTACGACGGGGTCTTGCTGTGCAGCTCCAGCTGGCTTTCAACTCACTTTGTAGTCTAGACTGAAGACCAGGTTTAAGATTATTCTATTTATTTATTTATTTATTTTATGTATTTGGTGCAGGGTCTCCAGGACTCATGCTGGTCCTCCTGTGTTCAGCCTCCCACGTGCTGGGATTAAAGGCGCGCCCCCCCACGCCCCCCCAGGCTCAGTTGCCGTTTCCGTGCACCCCAGGGGCAGGGCCAGCACAGCACACTGGAGATAGAGCCTGGGTCCCTGAGTCTGCCTAAGTAGGCACTTTAGTCTGCTGAGCTCTTTGGCCTGCCCTAGATTTAAGCTTAAAATACCAATGAAGCTAAAGATGAGCATCAAGTAATTACAACAGTAAAATTTATACAAAAACTATGTCAGTTATCACCTTTATACGGTAAAGAAAATAGGTTACATATATAAAGAATAGTATTAGGAATACAAGCAGAACATTAAACAATAGCTAGTACTTTAGCATAAAATTTCATTCATAATCATTCAGAATCAGTGGGACAGTTAATAATAATGATAAATAGAAATGAGTCAGTAGCCAAGTGGGGCGGCACACAGCTGTGATCCAGCACGTTAGATGCTGAGGGAGAGGACGCTGGGAGCTCAAGGCCAGCTGGGCTACAGAGTGAGCTTAAGGACAGTTTGAACTGCACAGAGAAACCTCGTCTCAAAAAGAAGGAAAAATCAGTCAGTTATTTAACAAATTAAGAAGTTATTGGAACAACAGGGAGCAGACACAGCCCTGAAACTTAGCGCTCTGGCACAGTGCATAGCTTAAGTGGAAGAATTCCGAGAAACAGCAAGAACAGTGTTTTGACTTGTCCATCTGCCGAGACAGGACGATCAGCTCATGTGATGGGGCCCTCCCTGTGCCGAGGAAGGGACAGGCATGTGGCCACAGTGGAAGGGCAGCGTGGGCCAGTGAGCTGGCTGGGTCTCGGTGGGCCGCCCTTAGACCTAAGCGCCTTTTCCTGTCATACTCTCCGTGATTCCCAGCCGGGTTTTCATGTTCTCATAAAGGCTTCTGTGTCGGAATTAAATTATGTTCATGCATTTCTGTTGCGAGTGCCTCTCCTTATGGCAGCCTATGTAAGCAACGCACAATTACAGCAAGAAAACATGTTCTTCCAACACTACTATAATGTGAAGCTGGGTAACCTAGAGTAGAATGTATCTTTACATGTCCATGGGATGTTAATGACATTTGGTCATATTCTCGGTTTAAAAACAATTTTAAAAAGGCATATTTCACAAACCATATTCTCTGATAAGAGTCAGGGGTACGTTATAAAGGATCAACAAATATTTAAGAACAAACAACAGATGCTACAACAACTCTAGATAAAAATAAAATAAAAAATTCAAAATTATTTCAAAAGCAGGGCCAGGCATAAAGCTCATTGGCACAGCACCTGCCTGGCAGGTACAAGGTCCTGAACTCGACTCCTGACCCAAAGCAAAAAATCAAAAGCAGTGCAAAACACACTCTTCACGTCAGTCCAGGAGAACATGGAAATCCGTGAAAGGAATGTGGACAGCTTTAGTGGCTTTATAAAAATTGATAAGTAAAGTCAGTCACGTTCAAAAATTAGAAAAACAAAGCCCAACAAAAGTGGAAAGATTAAAATTGCAAAACATGAAAACAATTAATCGAAAAGCAAAGACATAAATAAAATAATAGAAAGGTTAAACAGAACCGGTGAGGCAATCTGAAAGCAGAACAGCAAAATTTTAGATTCAGTGGCAACATTGAAAAAAAGTAAAGCCATAAATTGCATATTGTTGTCTTTGTAGTAGTTATTCAGAGGATAAGATGCAGGCATGATATCCTGTCTAAAGAACATTAGTGCAAACCTTTCTTAATGAACTAAGAGAAAGTAGCTGTATATCTGTCTATCCTAACTATCTTGTATATATGTATGTATATGCTCATGACAAAACAGTATTTATACTTCTGTAAAGTTAGTGACATGCGACACAAGCTTCCTCGGACTGATAGCTGTCTTCCACCAGATGGATGCTTATCTCAGGCCTGAGGTAACTTGCTTGCTTCAGGCACTGAGGCCTACTCCCACCCATCCACATTGGATCGATTTCTTAGCTTCCAAGGCTCCCAACTTATCCAGCTTTTTTGTTTTGCTTTGTCAGAGATGGGTGTTCCATTGCAGTTCCTAATTCCTGCTTTAAAATGGAGACGTCAAGCTCTGTGGAGCGTGCTGTTGGTCTGTGGATCAGGACTGTGTTGAACCCCTAAAATAGTTTTGGGTGTGTGTCATTTTCACTGCACTGGCTCTGCTTCTCTGAGAACAAGGGATGCACGCCTCACACAATGAGAAAAAACAACCCTAAAATTCACTGGAAATAAAAAAAGACATAGAAGAGCAAAGAGAATTCTGGGCAAACAAAAGGAGGACTGGGCCCCCGCCACCCCCAACTTGAAATTATGCTGCAGAGTTACTGTGGTACAACAGCGTGGTAGTGGAAAGTAAAGAGATTGGAGGGTCAGGGGAACAGAGTAGAAGTCGCAGAAGCAACTCCAGCACACTCAGCCACTTTACCTTTGACAAAGGGGCCAAATATCGTCGCTGGAAGAAAGACAGTCTTTTTCACAAAGATGGGAAAACTGGCTTTCAGCACACCAAAGATTAACCCTAGACCTATATCTCTCATCATGCACTGAACTAAAGTTGAACTAGATCAAAGGTCTAAACATTAAAACAGAACCCCCTAATCAGCTGGCAGATAAAATGGGTGAAACCCTTGAAGACATAGGTGTAGGCAAAGACTTGATGAACAAAATCCTATTGCACAAGAAATGCTGCAAAGAATCAAGAATTGGAATCTCACAATATTGAAAGGCCTTCAACCTTTGTTCCCCTCCTTATTTACAAAAGGTCATTTCCAAGTTTCTCCATTTGCTCCTTTTCTTTTCCCTCCTTCCTTTGGCCGCCCTCTCCCTGGTCCCCTTTCCCCATCCTGTTTCCCAGTATCTGTCACCCATTGCGATCCTTCTTTGTCATCCTTTTTTTTTGCAGAACTGGGGATTGAACTCAGGTCCTTGTGCTTGCCAGGAAAGCGCTTATTTCACTGAGCCATCTCCCCAGCCCCTTGCGGTCCTTCTTTGTGTTTGCGGTTTCTCACACAGGAGCAGCAGTGCAATATGTAAATGGCTGTCCGTTGTCTTTCACTAAAAAGCACAGCCTCAGGGTGCATCCACTTACCTAGAGATGCCTCAAGCTTGTCCTTTTCACCCTAGATAGCTCTATTTCCAAGACTCAGCTGTTACAAACAGTGCTACTGTAAATGTGTGTGCAGGGCCAGTCGCTAGCTCAGCGGACTGAAGCACCTGCTTAGGCAGATGCAGGGACGGGGGTTCAAGCCCCAACGGCATGCTGAGATGGAGCACACTGAGACGGAGGTCGAGACTGGGCGTGGCGGCACACACCTGCAATCCAGGGCTTGGGAGGCTGAAAACGGGAGGATCACTACAAGCCTGATCTGTGTAGTGAGACCCTGTAGACCCTCTACTAAATGCATTTTTAAAGAAAAGATGAAATGTGTGTGCATATATTGCTCTGGCAGGGTGCTTTTAAGTCTTTTGGGAAGAGACCAACAAAGGGAAACCTGGGCCAAATGGAACCTCTAGCTCCAGCTTTCTGAGGAGTCTTCACACTGATTTGCATTCTGGCTGTGCCAATTTGCACCACCCCAACTAATAGAGAAGCGCTCCTTTTTTTCCTCACAGCCTCCCCAGCAGTCATTATTGGTAGATTTCTTATTGATTTCTGTTCTTCTGTGTTCAGAAGAACCTGTGTTCTTCTGATTTGTATTTTTTGAACAACCAGTAAGTGGTGTTTGTTAGGTCTGAGAAGCCCACCGTGTGAAGAAAGACTCCAAGAGACGTCCTCTCATGCAAAAGCAAGGGGATTTTATTTTAGAAGCTGTGCCGGCACAGGGTCACCAGGCAACTGGGCCATGGTGATCCCGAGCCTCAGATGACTCAGGATTATATAGCACTTTTGGGCGGGAAGGCAGCAAGCGGGACATACAGAAGCCAATCGCGGGTTTTAGTTAGGCTGACATTTGAAAGGATAGGACAGTTTATGTTGATCTTTACAATCATTGGATAGTGTAGGAATTGGGGAGGGTAATTCCTGGAAGGGCCCTGGTGTTCCGAGAACGGATGGTCTCGGTTGGGTAATCTTAACGACATCTACAAGCTGTGGGGCATGTAGGGACTTTCCGTGCTGAAGGGTGGTGACCATATTAACTCTTAATAATCTTTTTATGACTCAGTAACATGGTCTGTCTGACTTATGGAGTCTTGTTGACTCGGACCTCACACTTGGTTATTGGACAGAAACTGATCTTGGCCAGCGGGTTTGGATGGTGGGGGCTGATGTCTTAATTTTAGGCCTTAACAGTGTTGAGTGTTTTCTCGCGTGTTTGTTTGATGTTCGTGTTATTGACAAAACTGACTCCATTTTGTTGCCCTTCTAACCGCTCCGTGTTCCTGTCCTGTATGCGCCTACCCCTCCCAATGCCCTCACCCCTGTGACCCAGGCCTTATCCTGAGGGCATCTGCACCCCTTCCCTATTTTTGAGGATCTTGACAAACTCTGTGTACTTGTGACCCCCCACCCCACCCAATGCTGAACTAATGACCCTGGCACTTCACAGGACTCTCCCCACCCCTCTCCTGCTTTTGTGGTTTTTAAGCTTAAATATCACTATCACTTAAATATCTCTGTAAAAGCTTGGCGCGCCTCTCTGTGCTGGACGCAAGAGTTCCCCGCTGGGTGCCAGCTTAAATAAAGCGCTTCTTTTCTTTTTGGACTTGCCTCGCTGTCATTTGATTTTTGTGTTACAACAGTTCGTACTTCCTCATCTGAGGATTGTCTGTTCATTTCAGATGCCTGTTTCTTAGCTGGGTCTTTGAATTTAGGAGCAGTCCAATTTTTTTTTCTGTTTTGAGCTCTGTGTGGTCTAGATATTAGTTCTTTGAAGAGCAAAATATTTTTCCCACTCTCTGCGTTATCTCTTTACTCTGTGATTTCTATTGCTGAACAAAAGCCTTTCAATATTGTGAGATCCCAATTGTTGGTTCTTTGCAGCGTTTCTTGTGCAGTAGGATTTTGTTCATCAAGTCTTTGCCTACACCTATGTCTTCAAGGGTTTCACCCATTTTATCTGCCAGCTGATTAGGGGTTTCTGTTTTAATGTTTAGACCTTTGATCTAGTTCAACTTTAGTTCAGTGCATGGTGAGAGATACAGGTCTAGGGTTAATCTTTGGTGTGCTGAAAGCCAGTTTTCCCATCTTTGTGAAAAAGACTGTCTTTCTTCCAGCGACGATATTTGGCCCCTTTGTCAAAGGTAAAGTGGCTGAGTGTGTTGGAGTTGCTTCTGAGACTTCTACTCTGTTCCCCTGATCCTCCAGTCTCTTTACTTTCCACTACCACGCTGTTGTACCACAGTAACTCTGCAGCATAATTTCAAGTTGGGGGTGGCGGGGGTCCAGTCCTCCTTTTGTTTGCCCAGAATTCTCTTTGCTCTTCTATGTCTTTTTTTATTTCCAGAGGACAGAGGAGAAATCATCTTGTGTAGAGGTGCAAATCCCTTCCGATGGATCGATCAACCTTTTTTTTTTTTTTTTTTGTCTTTTTTTTGAGACAGGGTCTCACTATGCAGTTCAGGCTGGCCTTAAGCTCACTTTGTAGCTCAGGCTGGTCTCGAACTCACAACAATCCTCCTGCCTCAGCCTCCCAAGTGCTGGGATTACAGGCGTGCGCCACCACGCCCGGCTTCGATCAACCTTTGTCGAAAGCATATAATAAGATTTTAAAAATGGGGGAGCTGCGTACGGTGAGAGCACAACTCAGCTAACTTTTGGCCAGCTTTCAGTGATAACAAAAAAGTCAAGAGGTTAGTACTGGCGCCTATATAATCAGCACCTACACAAGGAAGTGCCAGAAAGAGCCTGGCAGCCCTGTGAGTCATTCCATGAGAGAAATGACTGAGAAAGCAGAAAATAACTGATTCGTTTTTTGTCTGGAGTTCTTAAAGGATCCTGTGTCTTGATGTACATGTACGTATGCTCCTAGGAAATATGTGCATGAAAAGTGAAAACCTTCATAATGTAAAACCCAAATAATTTCTAAGAGCATACATGAGGTCACGCAGCCATCCTGTTCTGTAAGGGCCACCTTAGTACATCAGCAAACCATGTCAGCTTGTATAAATTACTGCCTAACGTTGTGTTGCGAACTAGTGCTGTGAACCTTTGCCCCACTAGGGCCTGGAATCTGCTTACGGCCATAGAGCTTAAACCATCCATGTTCCTAAAACAAAGAGGACTAAAAACCTCAGGTGGGGTCATAAAACCTCAGGCTTAGCTTGGGAAAACATTTAACCTCCAGCCTGGGGACATTCTTGTAAAATAGGTCACTTTACACAATTAAACCCACCCTTTCTCGGAATGCAGCTAAAACCACAGAGTTAGCTAGTAGTTGCCCTTTGGCCTACCCCTCTTAGTT
>PVKA01031309.1:0-26388 GCA_004027165.1 Ctenomys sociabilis | reverse complement strand
ACACTCTTAATTCACTGATAAGAGATATCTGCTAAAATAATATCTGTAAATATAATATCATGTATGCACCTTGTACAATACCAAAACGTTATGAAAACAGTTTGCAATGTATTAATTCATCGAATCTGTATGGTTAAGGTGTCTTGAAACTGTCTGATTGACATTTGTATTTTAATAAAATAAAAATAAATAAAAAAAAGAGAATGATAAGTTTGAAGCATTTATACTGAAGTGGATGCCACTTGAACATATACTCATAAGTGAAATAAACCAGACACAGATGTGTAAGTATCATATAGTCTCCCTAGTATAAGAAACAAAAAGCAGAAATACAAAAGGAAACGTACAACAACAACTAAAATCAATTGAGTCAGATAAGGCAAAGTGAATGGCATATGCTGCAGGATACTAATCAGCTTTTCTTCTGGATGGTTAACAACCTAAGATCACAAGTCAGAGTTGGAGAAATCGAAGAGCCACAAGGCCAGCCAACATTTTGGCTCTAGCCTTTCAAGGTCAGCGAAGACTCAGGACATAGGAGAACCTGTACTGCAACATCATGAAACTCAGTTGAGCTCCAAATTTTCTGAACAAGGAGATTATGGAGCCACAGAGGAAAGAGATCGAAGTTCTATAGTGTGCCTGGGGAGAGTCACATAGAAAGAAAAATGTCTCTCAGTCTCTCACAGAGAGCAAACTGGTCAAGCATTGGCCATGACTCATCCACATGGATGACACAGACAAAGGATCTACAGAATAATGTACAGGACTAGAAGATAAACCCTGAGGGGACTTCACTGATCACATAAGCAGCATAAAGTACATGTGTTGGTATATAAGTCTTGCTCTATCTAGGTCTTAACCATCTAGCAGAAAAGTATAAAAATAAAGTATACATCGTGGGGTCATAATATTAAGCTGAGCTGTAAATGGCTATGGTCGACAACTTTGAATATCTCTCCCCTGTTTTTGTCTCTATCTTTACCTCTGTCTCTGCCTCTCTCTCTGTCTGCCTGTCTCCCCTCTGTCTCTGTCTCCCTATCTTTGTGTCTCTCTCACTGTCTGCCTCCCTTTCTTTCTCCATCTTCCTTTCTCTCTCCTCTTGTTCCATCTTTTCTTCCCTTCCTTCCTCTTTTCTGAATCAAGACAGAGGTATTGGGCTTGATACACAATTCTACCATGTTGTGCTCCCCTTTCTCAAGGTTTAAGCCAATGGGGTCTGCCTGATTTGAGACTTGAACCTTCAGAACCATGAGTCAATATAAACCTCTCTGTATTTCAAAGTACATTGTATACTGTACAAAGTGCAGTGTATAAAATACAGTGAAGCTAAATTGGCTAATATATCAAATAACTTCCTCTCAATGTTCTGCTCTTATGTAGCTTATTCAGCAAGGCCTTCCAGTACAAAAATCTCAATAGAAGCCCAAATACTTGGACATTCTTAGTCACTCTCCCCTGATGTGTTGATCCAAAGCACAATATTATATGACATCATTTTATTGACTTGTTCCCTATTTGGTTTTCATCCTTAAGTATGGTGAGATGCCAATGCCACTAGAAACCCAGTCCATCTCCAATACCCAGAAGAGAGCTTAATATCTATTTATTTGTTTATTTATTTAACATATTTGGTACAAGGTCTCACTGTGTTTATTTATTTATTTATTTTTTATGTATTTGGTACAGGGTCTCATAAGAGCTTTCCCTTTTTTTGTATTTTAGAGAAGGGTCTATAGGGTATTAAGGGTCTCACTACTAGATCAGACTCATAGTGTCTTCCTGTTTAGTCTCCCAAGAGCTGGGATTACAGACTTGCACCCCCATGCCCAGTCTCAATCATTGTCTCAGCACACCCCAGAGGCAGGGCTGGCACAGCAAGCCTTGGGATCAAACCCCCAGTCCCTGTGCCTGCTTTCAGGAACTTTATTCCACTGAGTTATTTGGCCAGCCCTTGAGAGCTTGCTCTTAACAGGAACACAGTTCCACATTCTGTCACATCTGAGATGATCTCAACTAGAAGATATTACTGTGTGTGACATTAAAAAAGAAAAAAAAAAGATGCTACTGATAAAACTCTGACCTGTCAGTGACAGAGAAAATAAAAATTTAACCCCAGAAGAGGTTAAACTGTGGAAAGAAATGGTTAACACAGATATAGAGAAAAATGGCAAACACTTCAATAGAAACAATACTACATAAGATTCTGTTTTTAAAGAAATCTTCTGACTCCTGTAAGGAACAACAAAAAAAAAAATCTATAGCACTGACTCTAAGTGTGGTTCAAAGACTATGAAGATTTCACAGAGACAGGACAAATAGAGAGTACAGGGTGTGCACAAAGGAGGCTGTGTGGGTGAAGCTGATGTGTGTGTAACCAAGAACACTCTGACCATTCCCAAGAATCATGATGGTGTCACTGATCTCCAGATCCCCAGCACAAGCTAGATTACCAAAAGGTCACGTGGTCTAATAAATTTCACAACTTATGCACAGTTCTCTCTCCAGCTTATGGAGCCCTTGCTTGGAGATTCTTGCATTTTATTCTTCCTCACAATGACCCTATACGACAGGTAGACAGGCAAGGGAACTGAGGTTCAAGGAAGATAAATGACTTGCCCAGAGTCACACTGATAATTAGTGCCATAACCAGTATCAGAACAAGGACTTCTAACACAATGGCTAGGCCTGTAGCCACATACTTGATTAACTTGCACCTAACCTAAACTAATTACAGAGTTTGCATTCAAATAATTGTTACAGAGAATTGAGCTACAGTGACTTCAGCTGATGAACATCATGGAAGATTCACAAACATATCAAACAAGCGTATGCAGGTCCTGAAGAAGAGTATCTAACATTTTGGTCATAATGCATTCCTTAAAGCCCCCCACTCTGAACATCCTTGTTCTCATTCTGGGAACAAAGTCATTTTCATGTAAATAAGCTATCAGAGTCTATGGGAGAAAATGTCTAAGCTCCTTTGGGAGTGCATTTTGGAGCAGTTTGCTGTTTTCTTAAAGCTTGGGGAAGAGTAAGTGGTAATCAATAGTGAAATCTGCCTGAATCTTGAAGGCTCAATGAAGGCGGTTTTGAAGCACATCACAGAGCTTGATTTTCTGTTATTTAGTGCCAAAAGTTATTACCTCAGCAGCAGTGTGATGTCTAATTTATACCAAATTGTTAGCTGAAATCTATTAGAGTTTATTAGCACCATCTCAGAATACAGTAACATCTCACTGGGTCTGCTTCTGTGAAAATTGACCAGCTGGTTTAACTCCATTAGCTTTGAGGCTGAGATAAACTGGAGTCCATGCAAAGTACCCACGACTCTGGAGGAGAAGGAAAAGCAGATGAAGCTCGCAGAGTTTGAGGTGTTAGTGGCTAGAAAATTGCTCCAGGCTTCATCTCCCTGGATCCAGCCTCGACCCTGGTATTCCATTACAGCTAGAATGGGAAGCTGTCCACAGAATGCAGGGCACAGTTGTCACTTACAAAAGGGGGAGAGGCACTTCCAAAAGGAGTTCACAAGGATGACTTGGAGCAAGTTGGTTTGTCTGACAAGAGAAACTGATTTTACAAAAAATTCTCCCAGATTGCCAACAAATGCAGGCCCTCTCAAGGGTACACAGAATTGGAAAGGACAAAAAATTTAATGTTACCAATAGAGAGATGTTCTGACCTTAGGTCCCTCCAACCCCCACTCTGGATCAGGGCCTCAGAGAAATCCAACCACAAACATGTGGAAACATTTAAGTAGAGGCTGGAATTCTCTACCATGGTACATAATGTCTTCTTGCATGTCACAGTCTGGCTCTTCCTTCTTTTACCAACATATAACATTGTAATTAAATATTTACTCCATGCCAAAGCTGTCCTAGTAAGGTATAAGCAGGCAATGTCCCTGTCCTCAGAGAAAAAACTTTCTAATGGAGGAAGACAAAGAAAAAAGTGAGCCCACATCACACCATTGCACTGCGAGTGAAGGAAACTCAACAAAATGTGGAAACAGACAACAATATTGATATGGGAATCTAATTGAGGTGGGGCAATAGGAGAAGCCATATCTGAAAAGATGGGATTTAAGCTGATTGCTGAAAGAGGATTAGAAACCGAGGAGACTTTAAAAAGGAAAAGAAATGAGATCAGAGAGAGAAAGAGACAGATAAACACAGACAGACAGAAAGCCAGAAACAGTGAGAGAGAGAACACAGCAGAAGTGGAGTAGTGAGTGTCATTAATAGAACAAAACTCTCACTATAAATCCTCAATCAGAGAAAATCTAGGGGCCGTTTAATGATCTAAAGTGAAACTCTGGGGCTTAATCATGGGGAATGTCAAAAACCAGGTAGGGCTAGAAAACATATGGCTTGGTATGCCATAGATTTTTGTCATAAATAAAATTGGAATCACATTCAATGAAAGGCACAAAATTAGAAAGTGACACTATTAACTTCCAATTTAAGACCATTGTTCCTACTTCAGGGTGAAAACTGGGTGGAGAAGAAGGTCAGGAGCAGAGGCTCGTGAGTTGAAATGCTGCTCAACCTGGCCAAGAAAACGTGGTGGCTACTCTTGAACAGGTAGAGGTCTATGGGAAAAGTTGACCAGACCCAGACAGTCAGTTAAGGCTACAACCAGCACAAGAGCCCAGGGCTTGGTGACTGCCCAGCTAGGTCTTAGAACTCACCACAGAGGGTTCACACAGCAGAGGAAGGTGTCTGAAGGAGGATATAGGGAGGTCATTAAGAAAATTCAACTAACACACTGTGCTCACTTCAGCCTGTACAGTCCTGAAGGCCTGCACATAATGTTCTCTCCAAAATGAAATTTCCATGGCAAGTGGAATCAACAGAAGCATATCATGCATCATTTGGATGAGCAGCTTCTAATTGAGTTCAACCAGACAATTTCAGAAAAAACCTCTGTTTCTGTCATTTGTCACCCTGAAGGCTCCAAATGCTACCACCTTTGCTCCCTGAAAGAGGCTAGAGAAGAATCCAGTTCACAAATTCACAGTAAATAATAAACTCATGCCAAGGGAAGAGAAATGGAGAAGGGAGAACCAGCATCAGTACACGACTGCCAAGTCTCCTACCCCAAGACAGCAGGTATCATAGGTCAAAGTTTGACAGTCATATTTAAAGGGAGATTTCATTTGAGCCATTTTCTTTATCAGATATCTGTCATGGTAGTGAAACCTGATGCAAGCTACTTATGAAGCAAAGGAGATTTGTTCAGCTCATAGTTTGAGGGGTTTGAAGTCCAAAGTTGGGGATGAGGCACTGGTTTATTTTCTCATGAGGGTGGCAGATATGTCGTGGCAAGAGAGCACATTGAGTCAGTGGTCACATTTCACTGATAATATTTTCTTATGATCTCTACTAAAAATACAGCTTAACAGCCTGAGGCTCTACCTGTAGTCTGCACCCCTTAAAGCTTCCATAGTCAGCAGTTTCTGACAGTTTCACCTGAGGCCCAAGCCTCCAATCACAATGAATGCTTGCAGGTTACTCAAACCACACCCAACCATAGCAAACACAATTCATCACTTGTATTTATTATTGATTTGAACTGTGTAGACTCTGAAGTGACCTTTATATTTAATTTCTAATTTATTTTGACATATAATTGACTAAAATAATTGTCAACAAAGTTTGTGTCCTCTGCTTACATATAAATGTTTTCATAAAATCTCTTATAACCTCCTTGGAGTCCATGACAATTATTTCCCTCAAGTAATTTATACACTATTCAAGATTCAGAAACCCTGCTCTCAACCAAATGAAAAATGAGTGTTAGGCTATCCTATTCTACACTGCCAAGTATAGTGATGGTAGTGAAGAAGGACGAGGAAGCAGAAGGAAGAATCATTTGTTTTCCTGCTATAACTTCAACAACGTGCAAAATCTACTACAGAGTTAAATTTTTAAAATCAGATTTAAATGATGCCATTTTCTTATTGGACTTCCATAATTGTGGAGTGTATTTTCTATCTCTTAAAATTAAAAAGGCAAGTTGTTGTTCTCAAAAACCCCAGAAAGAAGCTCAATTAGCTTCATACAATAAGTTCTCCAACACTAGAATGAACATGGATTCTTAGGGTTTATTCTTGATGAAATAGTTGCATTAGAGACCAGAGGTCTACATTCAATTGAAACTGATGACGATGATGATGACGATGATGACGATGATGATGATGGTGATGACGACGACAACGAGATAACGTTGACATTGACGATGACGGTGACGATGATGATGATGACGATGATGATGATAATGACGATGACGATGATGATGATGATGACGACGATAGCGAGATAACGTTGACATTGATGATGACGGTGACGATGATGATGATGATGATGATGACGACGACAACGAGATAACGTTGACATTGATGATGACGGTGACGATGACGATGATGATGATGATGACGACGATAACGAGATAACGTTGACATTGATGATGACGGTGACGGTGATGATGATGATGATGACGACGACAACGAGATAATGTTGACATTGACGATGACGGTGATGATGATGGTGATGATGATAATACTGGAGATAAAACCCAGGAGCCCCCTGCCACTGAGATATATCCGCAGAGCTTTTTTATTTAATGTTTTTGCTTGTTTTTCTGTACCTCTATGTAGCCCAGGGGGGCCTTAAACTTGGCAATCCTTTTACCTCAGCTCCTAGAGTGGCTAGGATTATAGGCCTGGGTCACAGCACCTGTCTGAAACTGTATGTCTTTGAACCCTGAATGTTTCACTAAGTAGAGAGCTGGCCAGCCTAGTGAGAGGCTAGAAGCTGCTGATATGATCAAATTCTTATTCCACCCAGGGTGGAACTATGGATGAATTTATCAACTCTCTGAATGGTTTCTTCTCCTTTTCTTCTTTATAGTTAAATTCTCCTAAGATATGTGGCTCTGTCCTGTGAATAAGCTATGCACATAAGCAACAGGAAGCTGAGAATAGACAGTAGAGGAATGCTAATATTTGGTGAAAGAGTAAAGTCACAGAGTCGGTCTTAAGTTTCATGTGATATTCAAGGTAAGAGTCAGGATCTTGGAACTCTGAAGCAGCATTTTTTAAAAGAGACAAATAAGACATTTGTCAAAGACCTACAGTAAAGAAAGTGACATTCCTTAGTGCTTTGATTAGATGTATAGAAACTACAATATCTAAAAAGTGGGGGACAGGGAGATGGCTCAGTGGAATAAGCACTTTCCTGGCAAGCGCAAGGGACTGAGTTCAATCCCTGGTTCCACCCATAAATAAATAAACAAACAAAGAAATAAAAAGAAGTGAAGGCAGGTCATCAGACTAGGAACATAGACCTCGGACAGTAAGAGCAGATGAGTGTTAATGTGTTGACAGTGTCCACGATGGAGCTGTCCATCCAAAGTTCAAGAGAGGATAAGCCAGGTGTGTTAGTGCAGGGAGGGGATTGGCTGGCAAAGTGTCTTTCCTTTTGTTTTGCTTTGCGGATCACCACTGACCTCTATCACTCATCATTTTCAAGACACACAGAGCACATCCCTGCCCCACTGCTTTTCAGGTAAACATTAAACAGCACTGCACAGGGAGAGCAGCCAAAGTGCTTGATAATTCATTAGTGGAGGCAAATCTGAATGTTTCTATGCAATGCAAATTGCTTTGGCTTCCACATGGCTCCTGTCGCTTCAAGTGCTGATGGTAAATAGCCTTCCTTAGGATAACTATCTAGTATTCATTTGAACAGCATTAATTTACAATGTCTTAGCCCTCCTTACATTGTGCTACATGACTTATTCACAAAGCTGGCTCAGTCTTTGGTGACTGGTGTTGATTCATTCTAACCACTGCACTTGTCTAAGACTTTTATATTAATGGGGCCTGGACTGGAAAATGATCCTGTGCCAAACTGATTGTGAGGGAATCATTTGTGAAGTGATGGCACCTCCAGAAAAAAAAAGTTGTGTTTTTCTGGCTGGGAGGTAGAGGAGCGAAGGCCACGGGACAACCTGATTCAAGTCAGTTTCCTCATCTGAGAACTTCCTGAGACCCATGCACTAAGGGGGCATCAGTAACAGCAACCGTAATGTGAATACTTATGTCAATTTATATGTTTTATGTGTTTTCCAATCTAATATTCTCACAGTAGCCCTATAAATATAGAGAAATGGCTTAAGAGTATAGGATCTTCAGGGTTAGAACTTGGATCTACCATTTTCTGACCAAATGACATTGGGCGAGTAACTCAACTTTTCTGTGCCTCGATTTCTCCATCTTTAAAATGAAGCTAGGCATCCTGGTTACCACACGATTGTTGCTGCTGTCGAGTAAATGAATTGCTGTAGTAAAACACCTAGTATTTGAGACTGGATTGCACTAGTTCCTAAATGAGTCTGTACTTCTTTATCCAAGCATATGGCCAAGCTAGTTTTGCCTGGCTGCATGCAGCTGTGATCATGTGGTTTACACCGGCCAATGGGAGGAAAAGAACATGTAGAAGCCCTGAATGAAAGCACAAAGCCACTTGCTCCAGTGGTAAGGATTGGGGAAGTATGTGCTCCTGACAGCTGAGTCTCCAGAGGAAGGAGATACAATGCCCAGCTTCTGGCCAACTTTATGATGTAGTGTGGTACAGCATAAATGTGTGGACAAAATGTTTAAAAAACAAACTAAAAGGGCCAGCGGTATAGCTCAGCAGACTAAGCGCTCGCTTAGGTAAGCACAGCGGCCAGGGTTTGATTCCTGGTTCCACATGCAGTGCCGGCCCCGCCTTCTGATGCGCTGAGCCAGTGATGGAGTCCAGGCATGGTGTCGTGTGCCTGTAATCCCAGCCCTAGGGAGGCAGATAGCAGGAGGATCACTGTGAATGTGGGCTGCATAGTGAGACCCTGTCAAAAAAAAAAAAAAAACAAAAAAGAAAAACCTAAAATAAAATCCAACTTATCATGCATGATGCAGAAAGTGGTTGATAAATGTTACATATCACAGGAGGTCTGATTTTATTTTATAGAAAAAGAATCTGCAACTTGTGGTAATGCTTCAACATCATCCAGCATTTATGTCATAAAACTACTGAAAGCTTAGCTCTTAAAATGAACCCAAAGGAGAATATGGCAGGACAGAAATTTCCTAACTGCAGTGATTACTACAAAAGTGTAAAAAATAATCTTCCTTACTTCCTAGCTATTCCCCAATTTTCTCACCAAGAAAGTAGGAATAATAAAATCGCATCTAGTAAGGGAACTGAAGGATTCAATGAGATCATACATGTAAAGTGCTCACAGGATGACCTGCAAAAATATTCAGTAATGAATATATCATATGCAAAATATTCAGTAATGTTAGTAATTTTTACTTCTACTATTAATATTATCATGAGTTTTCATTAGAAGTTTAATATCAGTTAACCTCAGTAGTCTATGGACATCTGTGTAAACTGCTAAACAGAAAGCCAAATCAAGCCTAATTACTTCATGCGACCTACTTTCTCACTCAGGAATTTGGTCTTCTTTTCTCCCTCCAAGTGGCTAATTCCTCCTTCTTTTAAGCATTTCCATGAGCAGGAAAGCCTTCCTACTCACTCCTGTCCATGACTGTTATGTGCTTCCAAGAACCTGGTATCGTAGTTTCATATTATGCATCTAGTTTTTTTGTTTGTTTGTTTGTTTTTCACCATGGTTTATGGTCTCTCTTCTCTACTGAACTGAAACCTCCTTGAGGGACTATACCTTTCACGGTCACAATGGTAGGATCTCAGTATTTATTCATGAGAAGCAATAAACAAACATTAGCCAAATGGAAAAATGGTGTGGGCAGCCAACACACTTAGCAACAAGTATATGAACTGATGCTCAGTCTCATATTAAAGAAAAACACAAGACTAATGTGATGTTTTTTCACTCTACAGATGGGTCAACAAAACAAAAATCAACACTGATAGTATTAAAAGTAGGAGATAGTACTTTATCAATACATTGTGCTACAGTTTTGGGAAATCACAAAGACAACAATATGCAATGTATTAATTATTGTAACTATTATACTAACCTGTTTTGAAACTGTCTCATTGCTATTTCTTTCTCAATAAAATTAATTAAAAAATAGACCTTTTAACCTAAAATTAAATTAAATTAAAATATTTTAACAAGAACTTAGAGTCACTGAAAATAATGATTAATGCTATGTTTATTCCAAGAAAATAAATTCTGTCAACTTTAAAAAGAAAAAATTTGGGAAGAGATTTGGCAAAATCTATTAAGATGTTAAATGTGATCCAATAACTCTATTTCCAGGATTCTACCACACAGAAATAATTGCATGAGTGTGTGAAGATATATGTCCAAGAGTGCACATTGCAATATGTTTTGTAACATCGAATAAGATGGAAACAATCCAGGATGCCTATTTTTGGAAAGAGGCTAAAATAAAATTTGTTATTTCTGTGTGATGAAACATGACTCCCTAAGTAAAATTTTATTAGGTGATCTGCACTTTGTCTTTTCCACCATGGTATCCCCAAGCCCTAAGACAGCTTCTGGTACACACCTCAGGATCATTGAACGTTTGTTATATAAATTAATGAATATATGCTAAATCCAATACTTTCATGAAATGGAATTAAGAGGAAATATTTTTTTATTTAGTTAGTTACTTTTTGTATTTTAAGGAAAGGTCTACAGGGTGTTCAGGGTCTCACTACTAGATTGGATTCACAGTGATTTACCTGTTTACAGTCTCCCAAGATCTGAGATTACAAGATTGTGCCACTACCCCCAGGCTCAATAGCCACCTCAGCATACTCTGGGAGAAGGGCCAGCACCACTGGCCTCAGGAACAAAGCCCTGACCCCTGCACCTGCTTGCAAGTGTTTTAATCTGCTGAGCTATTTGGCTGTCCCAAGAAAAATGTTTTAAGCAGTTTAGGTAGCATCCAACTTTTATTTGTATAAATTGGCCCACTATATTTTGGATGAATGCATGGAAAGATCAATTAATTGAAACAGGGATAACCATAACTTAAACCCTTTAAACAATGGTGTTCTTTGGTAAATGACTTTGATAACACTAAATCTGTGCTTTGCTGGTAGGGGTGTCTTAACTCCTCACTTTAAATATTCATGTACTTCCTGATACTGATAGGTGGGATATTTTTTCTGTTGGCTATTTTTCCTGAACGTATCAACAATTTTTTTTATAAATCATAGAATAAATGATTATTTAATCTAACAATTCTAAGAGAGAAAATTGGGAAATAAGACCCCTTCAAAGTCTTACCTGTTTATGCCCTCAAAGAAAGCCAGTCCCTTCCCCCACAATAAAGTGGCAGCCATGTCAGTAGATGTTCATCAGTGGAAAGGAGAAGCATGTTTCCAGTAGAACTGTCTGGCTCTGCTCAGGTAGGCATGTATGCCCTTTGACAACATCACAGCCCATTAAGCTTAGGATGATATGGGAGAGGAAAAGAAAGATGAAGAAATACTTCTCTAAAAGATTATCATTTTGATAACACTCTTTAAATCCTTCATAGAAACTATAACTTCCTAGGAATCACTGCAAATTATCTACAAACTGATTGGAACTCCAGCTTGAATCTAAGCTGTGTAACCATGAGAGAGTTGTTGTATTTTAATTCTTCAAACTCATTCCTCTTATTTGTAATAAATAAGGATAACCAGCATTTGTTATTGTGACAAAACAATCCAAAGTGCCAATAGTTTAATACAATCAAATTAATTTATCATACGTGTTTAGTATTAATGTATAAGCATTAAGCCCCAGAAGGTGGCTTTCTACTCACGAGTGTGTCTTAAACTGGATTCCCTCGAACAGGACTCTATAACTTGCAGGTCATAGACCTATAGCACTTTGTGTCCTGTTAGGAGCCAACCACATACCAGGAAGTGAATGACAAGGAGGCAAGCAAAGATTCATCTGCATTGATGGTGATTCCCCTTGACTCACATTACAGCCTGAGCTCTACCTCTTGTCTGATCAACAGCAGCAATAGCTTCTCATAAGAGAAGCTATTGAATAGCACATACAAGGGATTGAGCTCTTTGAATCATCCTGAAACTGTATCTCCCCATCTCTCATCTGTGGAACAATTGTCTTCCATGAAGCTAGTTTCTGGCCTGGTGACAAAAAAGATTGGGGACTATTGCTCTAGAAAGGAGAGCCTGCCACATCGGTTTATGTTAAATGATTTTCTTTGGGAGTATGATAACAGGCAGTGAGACTGAACATCAGGAGGGGTGGGGCAAAGGAAAAGTCAACACTTGGACTCTGTTGAGCTTTCTGCCACTGCCTGTATGGTTGTGTGGTCATTCATGAAACAGATAATTCATGAAATGAATCTTATGACTACACGTCTTTAGGAAAAGGGTGAAGCATTTATCCACTATAATCCTTGTGCATAAAATGTTAGTCCTTATGGGACTCCCACACCCTAAATTGTCCATCTTTTCACTCTTACATGGTGCAGTCTCAGTGCTTCTAAGAGTGGTATGGTTGAACCTATAAATAGCAGGTGACCATAGCAGTCACAGCAGTAGAATAATGTGAAAAGAAGTAAGACCTTGAAAAGATGAAGAGGTGTGCCTCAGATGTGTCATTATTTTATAATGAATCATTGAAAGAATCAAAAACAAAGGTTGCAGGAAATATGTCCATCCACTAAAAACCAAAGAATCCAGTTGAGGGCCTGGATCCTAAGATAATATTCTGCATGAGTCTAGCTAAAGAGGTAGAGTCCATGAAAATGCTTCCCACAGGTCCAAGTAGAGGCCTGCAGCCCATGACAATGTCTCATGCATATGCACTTCTCAGTTCTGTGCTTGGAAGGCCCAAAGGTCAGTTATGGAAGCTAGAAAATCTATGCCACTGAGATAAGGATCTGTGCTAACAGGCCGAGGGGTATGAACTGGAGCCAGGAAGCAACACTGGAAGTAAGAATCAGCATTCCCCGAAAAACTCCTCAGTGATCCTCAACAAGAGTGAGGTCCTGAGCTCTGTAGAGGATGAAGAAAGCCAAGTTCCCATCAGGAAAGCCAACATACACCATCTTCACCTCCAGACCCAGGAAGCAATGCTTCAGGTGAGGACCAGAGCTCCTCAACCATAGCCATTCTTGGCAACAGTGAGGTCCTGATCTCTTCTGAGAAAAACCAAGCTCATTAAGAAAGCAAATATGACAAGGTCCCCCAGCAGTGTACCCCAAAAGAACCAGTAGCTTCCAACAGCTCCAATAGCTTCTCCAAACAGCTTCCCTAACAATCTCTGAACAATTTTTCTAGTTTTGCCTGTAATGCTGCTGGTTCCTAGCAACAACCCTTGCGTGGGCCTCCCACAGCCAACACCACACTAATTCAGTTCAGCTGGGTGTTAAAGGTTGACCATCAGTTGGAATCCACCATACCACTCAAGGGGAAAAAGGGAGAAAAAGCAAGAACCAGGCTTAGAAGCACCAAATGTTATTTTTTGTCCACACTCCCATAACTAGATCTAAACAAACATATTCATCCTCTCACCAAAAGGGATTAAAAATAGATAGCCTTCTTGTGAGTCCAAGAAATAAATGGTTTTTTGAGCACAGAACCTTATTTCTCCCACTGGTTACACAGGTTGTCCTGGCCATGTCCCACAGCAGGTGAGTAACTTGTGATGGAGAGCATGACGGTGCAAGGTACTGAGTGTTCTGGGCATAAGTGAGCAGGCAATTGACAGATGATATTTCTAATTAGCATACTGCAAGATGAAAGATATGGCTAGACAGAAAAGGCATTCTCTGTGACAAAGCTGGAAAAATGATCTTGGCTAGCAGAGCTCTCACTCAAAAGTTTGAGGATCAGTGCAAACTAATATCAGCCTTGGCCTCATGGTTATATTCCTTGTTATCTAGGGTTTGTGCAATAAAATTACCAAGTGTGACCTGGGTAAAGGACTGGACATAGGACTCCAACTGTCTTGCTACTGAATTAGACCACTATGGTTGATATATGCAAGCATTTGTCAGATCACATTCTTTTTCATTCTCTGCCTGGACTTCTCTAATAATTTAACAGAGGCATGATGACCTTTGTCTATGTTTTGACATAGCACTGGGAAGACAGGTGAAGTGCATAGTATCCTGAGTTCCATCTCTGATTCTGCTTGGCATGCATGGTGGTTAATTTTAGGTGGTAATTGGACTGGATTCTGTGATACCAGAAAGCAGGGAAAGCATCTCTGGTGTGCTTGTGAGGTTATTTCTGGAAGAGACTGACATTTGAATTAGTGGACTAAGGAATGTGTTCTTTCACCAATGTGGGCGGGTACTCTGTAACTGGCTGAGGGTCCCAACAGAACAAAAATCAGAAGAAAGATTCTCTCTCTCTTCTTCTCTCTTAATTAGGACCCCCTCCACTTCCTGTCCTTGGACAGTAGACCCCCTTATCTCCAGCCTTCACACTCTGTGACTTGCACCCGTGTTACTCTAGTCACTCAAGCCTTTGGTCTCAGACTGAGTCAGCTTCCCTAGTTTTGAATTTTGAGGCTTTTGGACTTAGAGTGAGTCATGCTCTGGCTTTCTGGTTCCCTAGATGGCCTTAGGTGGAACTTCTCTGCTTCCATTTTGATTTGACTCACGTGAGTCAAGTCCCCTAATGAGCCCCTTGTCATCTAACTATTGTTTATCCATCCATCTCCATCCTATGGATCCTGTCTCTCTAGAGAACTCTGGATAATGCAATATCCATTAAGAAAGTACTTCACGATAGCCTAAATATGCCCAGCCCTCTGTTGAATGGGGATATGCAGAAATAGGCCAGAGGGTTGAGTTTCAATCAGTGAGAAAGACATTAAATAGCCCTGCAAATAACATAAATTAGAAATAAGAAGTGTGAGGAAAGAAAAATAGAAGGATCCATACCAGTTGTCTTCCCAGGTCAACTTCCCTCTTCTTGCCATCACCAAAGTAGAAAACTACTTTGTATTTAGCTGGAATTAGGCCTTATGAAAAAAAAAAAGATTTCATTCCCAAGACTCTCTTACAGTCAAATTATAGTCAGTGGGATATGAACCAAACAAAAGGCATGTTGTTCTATTTTTCTTTCTTTTCTTCTGGTTGTTTGAAAATCAGACATGATGGTGGGAGCTGCAGCAATGTTTTTAGACTTCAAAGCAGAAGCAGTGGTGAAGAAGGACCTCATCCTTCATGATAGTGAAGTTCCTTGCTATGCTTTAACATCCCCCCCCCCACATTTTCAGGAGAGAGAAATAGGTGCTACTACCTAGGAACCCCTTTGTAGGAAAAGTAAGAGCTTATTACTGCTACAATTTTTCCTGTCTCTGAGATACGCCAAAAATAAGCATGTAGAGAAAAATTGTGCAAGGCAGAATCATTTTCTTACTTTTGTTTTGTTGTTGTCCACAAACAAAAGGAAGTCAGAATGGTTTAAAAACAAAGAGAAGGGAGAAAGTGGAATGAAAAAAGTAGGATGGAGTAGAGCATTGTGGGTCTACAGCTGGACAGGTGTCCGCTTTCAGGTAGTCATTTCTCCCTGAGATACTCAGTTTCTGTGTCTGTTAAATGACAATATACAGCTCTCTACTGAACAGTATGACACTGAGCAAGGACCTTCTGACCAAGTTCAAACACATTCAAATCCCATCTCTTGCCCTGATTCAGTGTGTAGTTAGTGATTAGTTAGAAATGTGTCTATGGGCCTCAGTTTTCCAGTCTATAAAATATAAATAGTAATGGTATTTATTGCACAGTGTTGCTGAAAGAATTGAGTGAGTGAATGTTTGCCAAACATTTAGAAAATTGCCTGCCACATACTAAGAGCTGCATGTTTTTGTTAAATATATGCTTAAGACCTTGAAGCATTACAATGACTTTGTATATGGGTTCCCTTTACTCCCCAGATGAAACTCCTCAGAACCATCAGCTCTGTCCAACCACTCTTCTTTGTTCCCTAGCACACGAATAGATGTCTCCTTTAGAAATAGTCTCATTAAAAGCAACTTTTCAAGCAGGAAATTAATCCAAGTGCTTAAGGCACAATGATTTCTCAGTGTCCCCATTCCCTCTCCACCTGCAACAACTGGGGTAATCATGGTCCCTACCTGGGAAGACTGCAGGAAGAATAAGATGCTGCGCAGAAATGAAGGCTGGCAAAGTCTCTGGAAGGCCCACACAATAAATTTATTAGACATTGTGTCTCATACAATTTCTGTGCAATTGACTAACTCTGTGGTCATGGCCCACAAGCACACATAGTCACAACTGTTTTGTAGTCCACCGAGAATGAATGAAGGGATACGGTTGTGTTACAATAAAACTTCACTCGTGGATATTGCAATTCGGTTTACATAGCATTTCATGAGTCACAACATTGGCCTTTGAATTTTTTTAACCATTTAAAACATACTAAAAACACTATGAGCTTGAAAGCTATTCCAAAAAATGGCAGTAGATTGGACTTGGTGTATAGCTTATAGTTTGCTGAGTCTGCCCATAGATATATGGTGCGGTACCTGGCACTTAGTAGGTTCTCATTTGCCAGCCATGCTTAACTTATCTGCTGTTAATATTAGCAACAAAACATCAACCAGTGGTTTGGTGGTCCTGCAACTGACCCTTCTATAAGCACATGAAAACCTGGGCCAGCCTGGAACTTTGCCCCTTCCTCTTGTCTTCTAAGCAGCTGGTTCTGTCCTAGATTGGGACTCAGATTGGGAGAGGAGAATTCCATGAAGTCAAAGTCTTGGTTCAACAATTTCCTAAATATTCTGACAGCTTGGACCAAAACTGCCAGCTTGAAGTGGGCTTAATAAATGGAGACCCTGTAAAGCAATTCAGAATCTGATTTTGCTGCAGAAGCATGATTTTAACAGATCTGTAGCTGTTCCCCAACCTTTTAACACTGTCTCCTGTGAGTCAAGAGATTTTGATCTTGTAACTAAATTGACTCTGCTGCAGGTTTACCATTCTCCTGGGTAAACTCTCTGGCATGCCCAGCTTCAATTTAGACCCAATCCTCCCCTCTCAAACACAGACACACTCACACAGACACACACACACACACACACACACACACACACACACACACTTCCAATCATCTTCTGTTTCATTTTCTGAAAATTGAAATATAGTTTTTTTTAAGATTATAATAATGAATGTCAGAATCAACTCCCATTGGCCCTAAACCTAGTTTTCTTCTTTTTTTCTTTGGCAGAAGACATTTCTCTTTAATTCTGGTTTTAATATTTGGATAAGTGGCAACAGATTTAAAAGTTATTTGCATCATCGCTGACCTATTTCCAGGTCATTCGAATAGTACATACTAATCAGGTCATTTCTTTTCTTGTCATTTTTTTAAGACTGACTATTGTACAATCCAACAAACATAGTTTCAAAATAAAGAGCTCAGAGAGGAGCATCACTGGCACCAAAAGCAGCAGCTCTGGAAATGTAAGCTTTTCTGGATAGAGCAACAGTATCCAAATCCTACAGAGCCAGAGAGGAGGCTGCATCCCTGATTCTGAGAATCCCTACAGGTGCATCGCCTGCCCACAAAGGCAGAACTCACAAGTAAGGGCCACATCCAGGAGGCTGGGGTCATGGAGCTGAC
The DNA here is from genome assembly GCA_004027165.1 of Ctenomys sociabilis. Taxonomy (NCBI): domain Eukaryota; kingdom Metazoa; phylum Chordata; class Mammalia; order Rodentia; family Ctenomyidae; genus Ctenomys; species Ctenomys sociabilis. Next base: position 8,773 of record PVKA01031309.1, on the reverse strand, counting down.
ATTCGTCTCATCTCCTACAGTGAAGCACAGAGTATAACCTTGAATAACACCATGTGGAGAGAGAGGTAGAAGGAAGGAAATGGGAGAAGGGAGGGAAGAAAGAGAAAAGGAAAGGAAAATGTGGAGAGGAGAGGCAAATAGGGAAGAGAGGAGGAAGTGCAGTAGTGTGTTGGGGAGAAAACTAGAAAGGTACAAGAAGTAGAGCAGGAAGCCCCAAGTCCTTGGTCTTGTAACTTACAGGGTGAGTGTGTACTTGGAAAATGGCCCCCCGTAAAACTTGGAAAGAAGAGACTATTGAAAAATAGGTCAACTGTTTTACTACCCTAAAATGACTCTAACTGGCAAACAGAGGAGTATGGAGAAGGGAATTGGGCAGCAGAAATGGAGAGGTACTGAGAAGAATCATCCTCCATTTTGCCTTTCACAATAAGAAGTTATTTCTCCTAGAGCTCTGCTTGAAAAGCTCAGAGTTCTAGAACCTTATAGAAGTTCTTCTATTGTCCTGAGATAACCACTCTTCTGGGGTTACTTGGACCCTGGCAAAGAGAGAGAAAACCATAAGAAGGAACCTTCCATCCCAGCAGGCTCAAGGGACAATATCAAAGATCACTTCATATTTCCATGACTTGCCCATCTAAGAAAAGGGAAATGGAGGCCTGTGAGATAGTTCACCATTCTAAACAGCCTGCCAAGGCAAGCATAAGCAAGCAGACAAGCATGCAGAGACTGCCATTTAATCTCCAGCACTATATACCACACCAGTTTCACTCCCAGGGTGGGCTGAGCTGGTCACACAAAAGGAAAAGAGAAATGGAATCAAAGATTTTAAACAGTAGAAGAAGATTGAACTTGCAATATATGAACTAGAGTCTGCTATAACCACAACTTTGACTTCTCTACTGAAGAATGGCTTATCATTGCTCCAAAATATACATTCATTCAGTTGAAGAAGATTTTTTTGGTTATTGAAATAGATTGTCTTCTATGTCATCAAGTAAAACATTATGTTTAGATGATTTTAGAAAATCACAAGTAACATTCATTTAGAGTTATGTTTATGTATTACCAAATTAACTCTCCACATTGTAACCCTGACAAGTAAGTTATGATTGCAGGCATTTTAAGGTATAAAAACAGGGTCTTACACAGAAAATAACTTGCCTGGGCCAATAGCTAAGAGTGGTAAGACCTGAGATTTCGCTTCTGGTGTGGCCATCTGGCAGCAGAGTTGTTGTGCTTAATCTCCAAACTACACCACTTTCTTATTCAAAGGTGAGTTTTCAAGAGGAATAAATATTAAGATAAATGAAATAGAGGCACACTAAAGAAGCTTGGTGTCATGTCATATGGGAATGATGTGTGGATGAACAAATAGGAAGAGATTGGAGTTAGGCCACTTTCTCTCAAGCTAGTGGTGTGTGCACATGTGTGTGTGTGGGGGGGGGAGAGAGACAAAGAGAGAGAGAGAGACAGAGACAGTGATAAACAGACAGAAAGATAGAGACAGAGTCAGAGACAAAGAGACAGAGAGGTGACAGAGAGAGTGAGGACTTCCTGGAGTAGGATATATGTGACACAGGTTTTAACAGGTAAAATTGATCATAATATGTGCCAAGATGGAGTAAAGATCCAGAAAGGGGGAACAGAATGTTTGGATGGATGGAGTCATAAACATAATGCATTGTTTCAGGAATTAGAACCAGTTCCAAATGTCTGGGACATAAATTGCAGGTTCAGGAATGGAAATAGTTGAGAATGGAGAAGAAGGCAGGAGCCAGTTTATAAGATTCCAGACTTAATGCCATAGTTTGCACCGGATAGGCTGTTCATGAATTTGACTTGTTTGGAAGCATCAAAAGACAATATAATAAACTTGGAAAAAGAAGTTATTAAGATCAAGCAAAACAGCATTCACAGTGAAAACATCCAGAAACCCAACATTGTTATGGTCAAATATTGAGTTCTTAAAGACTGGGTTCATATCATTGTTTTGTTTTATGAGAATGCCATCTAAAATGAGAAATCCTCTTCCCCCTGCTTATTACTTCCGGTTCCTAAGCTTATCCTAAATTGGCCATTTGGAATTCACTTTCAAAATGAGTTCTTGGGAAGACACAGATGGTATATCCTTTTGAGAGATGAGGTATGTTTATGTTGGGGATGTGATCTCCCAGCCTCCCCACTTCAGTCTTCTCTGTTTTAAAAACTTATCCACCCACATGCATGAGGCTTTGACAATGAGCTTGTACTCTGGCCATCCTTCTGACAAAAATTGCAGAACCAAGTAGACACACTGTTTAAGTTATTTTAAAGAAAAAATGTTACTTTAAAGAGAGCCTTCGTGAGAGATGTGAAATAGGAAGTCACAGATATGCAGTTTCTGTGAGTTAAAGAATTGAAGAACATATTGAAAACTTGGATGCTTTTGGACAACCAACATTTTACATTTTATATATGGATTGAGAAGCAAAAAGAACTGATATGTAAGAAAAGAATAAAAAAGATACTAAGAGAATAACAGTAATGAGAAAGAATTGTTAGAATTCCCTGCAACTCTTCTTGCTTCTGACAGCAATGCCTTTCCCAGGCTCGGAGATATTTTTCTCCTTGCAAGGTTTCAGAAGGCCTTCATACTTTTTTGCAAACCCACATTTTAGGCTTCAGTACTCTTGAATTTTAGTTACTTGAAACTTAGATGGCTTTGACAGCACTTAAATCACAGTCCTTTGCCTGCTAATGTTCACTAGGAATCATAAAGACTAGAGAAGGCAAAAGTCTCAAGTCCCCTTATCTAAGGAAACTGAATGCACTCCACTTTCAAGACTTTCTCTCCAACATGATATAGCAAACACTTCTCAACTCTCTTTAATCAGTCTGATGCTGAGTCATAGCTAAAATGTAAGTAGCTGAAGATGTGGCTTGTTCACCCTCATTAGACTGTCTTCCTCTTTCAAGAAGTTTTCTTCAGTTGTGTCTCATAAGTTTCTTCCTTCTTGATTTTTCATGAGCTTCATTTGCATGTATGTCTGTTACAGCACCTACAATGGTCCCTGGGTTTGTGCAGCCAATACCTCCAGCAGATGGCGAGTCATTGAGGAAGACACAGACTTATTGGTTTCTGGGTTTCCAATATTTCTCATCGTAAATTCTTGAAATTGCCAGCCTTTTGATGAATACCATTGACAATTTTTAAAAGGATGTTCACTGAGAAATGACTCATATTAAGGTGAGATCTTTATTTAAACCCTTCCAGGAACCATGTAAAGAAATGAGCTCTACAGATGGAGCTTCATTGTGGAGCCTACTGATTCCATGCACCAGCTTGAATTTGAGATTTGTAGTGTGCCTGTTCATCACAACAAAGGAGAAGAGTCAGAGTTGTTTCAGCCAGCATACAGAGCTCAGGATCTCCAGTAACATGGTCAACCTTAATATTCTTTTTCTCTGTACCCATCCACACCATGTCTCCTTTCTATCACAATGAGCTGGCAAATCCACAATTCCTGAGGCGGACTGAATAAAAATGTTCATCTTCTCCTTACTCCCAATTTTAATAGCCAAACCTATCCAGATACAATGTGAAATTTAGCTTCTGCCTGGAGAACAAAAACTTCAAGCATCTGAGAGGCTGTGCACTTAAGAGTCAGGACAAGGCCATTTAATCAAACATCTCTCTCAAGCCACCAATCCAAAAAAAAGAAAAAGAAGGCTCTGCTTCTTGTTGCAGTGAAAGCCACTGCCTCCTTCAGAGTACAGGGAAAGCTCATTTATGGAGAAATACACAACTAAGAAGCAAGCCAATCAATTTCCTAATCAGATGGAATCCCACCGAGATTTTCAAGGCTTCTTACTTTCCCTCAGCATACACATGGAAGTCATGGAACTCTCAAAGGAAATAACTCAATGACCTCTGGCTTATCAAACAGTCATTCCAATTCATTAGTATTCTCTGCCTGTATGAGGAGGGAAAAGTCATCTCATGATTTGTGTTAAACTTCTAAGCCCCTTCTGTAATTTTTCTGGACAATAATCCATAAGAAAGCTTTTGACCTAGGCTGCTAGAAAATTGTGAAGAAAACATCAACTGAGCTCCTCAGATCTTTGTGAAAAGAATGGATGGAGCTCTTAAATCATTATCATCTTGATTTGGGCTACTCTGTGCTTTCTGGCAGGGCTTCCAGAAGCTGAAGTCTGTGAGGGGACCCTGGGGATAGAATAAACAAACATTCTATTCAACAAGTATTTGTTGGTTTCCTGAGGACATAGATTTTCAGTTTCTGAAATGCTTTCACATACTGCAAATAAACTGTTTTTTTTAACATATGCAGCATGATGAGCACCTCCATTGGGCTAAGGCACTTGCCTAAGGTTCATCTGTTTAATAAATGTTGGAGAAGAAAACCCTGCCATTCTGGTTTGTGTAGTATTGTTGCTGTAGTCTTTCTACTTCTCTAGACCTCTGTGTAACATAGGGGAGGCAGGTGGCAGAAGAAACACACTCGAAGGGGAGTGTGCAGTGAGCATTGCACTGCATGGTCCAGTGGCTCACATGAGAAGATCGGGGCGCGGAGTTTTGGTGTCAACCAGGGCATCATGGAAGGCTTCACGGAGGATAAACATCTTGGGTTGGATCAGAAACAACATTCCTGTGAAAGGAATGGAAACAGCGTTTTGAAGAATGACTCTTAAGAAAGCTAGTAGTTTTTAAAAAAAATGAAATTCAGAAAAATAAAAACACATCCATTCAAAAGAGACTGAAAGCAGAGCTCAGCGTCTTCCAGCTTGCTAGCCATAAGAGGCAGGGAGAACATAATTACCATTAACCTTATGAGAGAACTTAATGTACCTTCTGCTATGTGATGATGTCCAAAGAGTAAGGAGAGAAAAATAGTTGGCCCTTGGCACAAGAAATGGAATTTGAGGATGTTCTGGTATCTCTTCTCATAAATTTTCGTACCGGCTCCATTTCTGTATTTAGCTCTTCTAGTAACAACACTCAAGTCACTAGCCCAAGGTCAACTTTGGGGAAATCCTGGGCATTTCACTGGTAGGTAGGGGAATCACTCTGCCTTCTCTTCTCTGTATCTTCTAGATATCAGGTGATCTAAGAGATAGCTATTGAGGTAAAAGGGTGTGGACCATCTATTCTGAGCTGCCCAACTGGAAGACGCCATTGCTAACATCAGAAGAGCAAAAAAAATTCAAGGTCAGAAAAGCAGGCACACTTCTCTGCTTCCCCCACCTGACCCACTTCTCCACCAGCCACCTGCTCCAGCCACCTCAGGCCCAATCCCAGCTGCCAGATTCCAACTGAGGTAGTCCCTCAAACTGCCAGGCAATCACTACCCAAACTGTCACCCCATGATCAGAAAAGAAGGAGTTATGTAAGTAACTGACAGCACCTGAACGATCTCTCATTTGGATCAAATCAAGATCTTTAAATATTTATAAAGTTCTGGTATCTAAAATAGCCAGCCTTACCCTGCATGTGGGCTGTTGGAATATGGGTCTAGTGTATTCTAAATAGAATATTCATCTGAGCGGTCATATATTTTATTTGTGCATATTTTGTTTGACTGCGTGAGAGCGTGTGTATGTTTGACTGTGTGTGTGTTGAAAACCCATTGCATTATGTTAAATATCCCAAGGGCTCAGTATAGAACATGATTGGAATGAATACAGGATGAGAGTAACTTTTTCTATCTCATTAGATGGTCTGAGTTTTGAAATCTGCTCTAAGAGTGTGGTAAAGTGTGCAGTGTTGTAGATTAATGCACTGAATACATTTCTACAGTTCTTGATGTGTTTCATAAAAGGTCCATTTCAAAAGTGTGCTGTATTATAGGTGAACACTCTCAGTAAATAATCTTGTTACAGAAACCTAAGCAATTTTTACAAGGCGTATTTCTGGCTGACTGAACAATTTATTCTCCAGATGTCACATTGTATTTTTCCAATATAAAATGAAACAGCTTTTTTTTTTCTTTTAAGGCCGACTGTGCTGCTTTGTCTGAATCTAGAACAAAGGATCTCCCCTTAAGGAGGCTGATGTGATGTCGAAGCCCATCATTTCAAAATTAACAGCACACCTGGGAGGAGCTGGCAGTGCCTTTACTGGCCTCCCTATTCAGAAATGTCACTTGACAATCAGGCAGGATATTCGCTGGGGTCATCCAGTCTGAGAAATCTCACTGGCTTCTTGAAAAACTAAAGAGAGCAAAAGAAAGGGGTACCCTAGACAAGAAAGTGGGAGGAGGGCAATAGAAACAGGGTGGGAAGAGAGGAGGAGATGAGGAGAAAGGAGAAATGGGAAGCAAGGGTAGGATTATGAGAAGAGGTGAAAGAGGAGAGCTAGAGGTGAAAGAGCACGTGGAAAAGAGGAGAGAAGACAAAGGCGAAGGAAACAGGTGAAAAGATGTCTGGAAGAGGCAGAAAATGAGAGAAATATGCAAACTCTACAGCCACCACAATCAACTTTTGCCAAAGATTTTTCAAGACATTAATCCCATGGAATATTCTATAAAGAGCTCTGTAATCAGTTTTGGAAATCTATAAATTCTATATCTATTGCCTGCCCTCAGAGAGTCAAAATGGCTTTAGTATAGAAAGGGCTCTGAGATGTCTTATCAGAAGGAAATCCGTCCGACTTCATCTAATCCAGCATTTAAAGCTTATGGAACTCCAAGCATCTTCTTTTCCTCACACTTCATCTATGATTTGGAACATAGTCCCCTACAGCTTTCTAACAACACATCCATAATGTCTTCTTTGGAAAGGGTAGACCATCCGTCCCATGCATAAACAATGTACATAAATGAAAATACCCTCCTTAGACCTCTAAAAGCACATGGCTCTTACCCAGGGCAAGTACCTCAGACAGTTATTTCTTAATATGATGTCTAAAGCAGAGTAGGTGCAGTAAACAGCTTCAGTTACAAAAATAAAGAACTCTCCTGCAGTGAAACTACTGAAGTTTATTCTCAATTACTTTATTGTCACAGTAGCAAAAGTCAAGCTCTATACTTCTCCACTTGTCTTTCATAATCCATGGTCCAGGTCTGACAGCACAGGGGCACAGTGAATTAACCAGACAATGTCTTGGAAGCCCTGGTTTCAGAGATCACACTCCACTGGATGAAGCAAGACACATGACCAGGTCTGATTTCTAGAGGGTAGGGAGCAAGCACCCTTACCCCTCAGGGAAGTACTAGGAGCTGGGAAAGGGAGAGTCTCTTCCAGGGAAGAGAGTAACTAATGAGAAGAGTAATATAGCTGCTGCCTCAAGGTTAGGGAAGAAAAGTTATGTTCTATTTGTGTGTCTACTAGGACTCTCCTCTCCTAGATTCTTCTTTCTTTTCTCTTTTTCTAGTACTCAGGATTAGTACTGGGGATTCAACTCAGGATCTTGTGCTTGCCAGCCAGGCGCTAACACCACTCCGCCTCCTCTTCTAGATTCCACCACCTCATAGTCCCACAAGGTGAGGAAATAATTAGACTAGGACTGGAAATTGCCCCATAGTAGATTTGCTAGTATAGTATGTTAGTGAATGTGGGTCCCACTTTAAGAAATTCAATACATGAAAAGTTGAGAGTAATTAGGATTTAAGTGTACACAGAAGACAACATATCTCCCAGCAAAGATACATTGAACCTTTGTGTTTAATTCAGTGTATTAGATTGAACAATATAAAATTGCCACTTTGAGGTTTTAAAAAATTGCCCATCTGTATTTTTCCACAGTCCAACCTAATAAAAAAAAGTCAGTCAATGAACATATCATAAGAAATTGCCTTTGAAGATGGTCAGGTTTCATTTTGGTGCCAGCCAACATTACCTGGAGTGTTGCAAAGGATTCTGAGGGAGTATTTGGTCTCAGCAGAGAACCACCCTCATGAACAAGCATAGTCTGCCAAGGGCTGAGGATACTTGTGTTCTGCAGGTTCTACCCCTGCACTCCTGTGGTGAGCTATGGGGCAGCCCCCTCTGTCAGGACACTGTGTACCCCAGAAGCCTGTTAGGTTCATTCCATATGTTAAAGGATTTCTGCTGGAGTGCAACCAGTTCTAACTGGAAGAGTCACTATGGATCGTTCAACCTGACCCCCAGGAAGAAAGCTTTATTTCTGGCAAAATAAATTTATTCTATGGGATGGGCAGGCTGAGGGGCTGAAAAAGGCACCCATGCAGCAATGTGCTCCCCACGGTTTTCCTCTTGAGCTGTCTCCTGCAGATGCTTCTGCAGTCAGGGCAGGATCTCTGTGCTGGCTGTTCCCTCCACCTACAAAGCTTATTCCATGCTATCAAGGCTCCCTTACTCTTCTAAGGTATCTTCTCAAATGCTGCCTGGGTAGAGGGGCACAGACACTCTGTATTAAATCACTTCTGGAGCTTCATTCTACCGTGTCTTCCCATAGCACATCTATGACCACACAATATGATAACTCGCCCCTGAGTTAGGTTAGGGAATGGATGAAGTCAAACCAATATCATGGCCAGCAGAATGGAGAACTCTTAGAGAAATAACATTTCTCATATAGACTTATCACTTATCACCAAAACATTGAAAAAGTATATTAAAAGAATTCTATTAATGATTTCAAATATACCCAAGATAGCACTGAATCATGAAAATTAAACAAATAGTCATGAAGTAATAATCTGAAATTAGGAGTCATTTCAGGGAAGGGAAGAATATAATACACAATGAAGAAAAGTGTCATATGAGTGAAACAGATGAAAATAATAAATACTAATCTCATCTCAGAAGAAAACAG
>PVKA01031308.1:0-16462 GCA_004027165.1 Ctenomys sociabilis | reverse complement strand
AGGCCATTTTATTTCATAATCTCAAGTCTGCTTTTTCAAATTACACATTAAGCTAACCAACTCCACTAAACTGTAACAAAAGTATTTTTTTTAAATCTTTTATTTTTATTTACTTATGACTACGCAGCTTGGACTCATAGTGATCCTCCTGTCTTGGCCTCCCCAGCACTGGGATTATAGGCATGCTCCACCATTCCTGGCTTTGGTGGCCAGCACAGTGTACCTGGGGTTCTGGGACCAGCATGGCATGTGGTACAAGGGATCGAACCAGGATCCTTGTGCTTGTCAGGCAGGTGCTCAGCCCATTGAGCTGTCTCCCTAGCCCACGAAAGTATGTCTTAAGTGCAGAACAATTCTCAAAAAGCATGAAGAAATTAAAGGGCAAAAGCAAAGGTAGATCACAGAAAACAGAGGCCTACAACAGGAGGAACCTAAAAAGCACAAAGCGGGGTATGGCCCCACCAACCCCTTCCTAGGAAGGCATGACAATGTCTGAGAGCCCAGCACTGGGGGGCTGAGCCAGGAGCACCACTGGGAGGGGGCCAGCAGCTCCCGTGGTGAGCTCAGGAGATCTTCCTGGGCTGCCCAGTGAGACCTGTGTCAAAAACAGAAAAAGCTTTAAAAAGAACAAAAAAAGAACAACTCAAAGCCTGCAATTTACCAGCACACCCCGGAAGCCAGGCATCTGCACCACGCTGCATGCCAGGCTCCACGTAGGGCACAGGGGGAGGTGTCCGTGTCAGGCCCGGCCTGGGCCCAGGCCCAGTCCCCCAAGGACCTCTCACCATCTGAACCTAGTTTTCTGCAACAGAAGAGAAAGGCAAAATGCACAGTGTCACTGTGGTCACACAGGCTCTCTGGACTTCCTGGAGCAGGCAGTGCCCAGCCTAGAGTCCATGGAGCACGGGGCCTGGCGGGGGCGTGGGCCTCAGCGCCGTCACCAGTCCCCAGGGTGCCTGTCTCTACAGGTTCTTGTCTGGAGAAACCAGAGCCACGTCGGGGCCCCAAGGAAGGCTCAGGACACTGCCTAGATAGAGCTGGCTTCTGAGGGGGCATAGCCACCCCAAGCCCAGCAGCTGAGACAGAGAGAAGGCAAAACTCACGGAAAGCAGGTGGCAGGATAACAGCCTGAAACAGTGGTCTGTGGAGAACTCCTGTTCCTTATGTCATAAGAGGTCTCCTTCACATTAAAAATATCTCTATTTCAGCCGGGTATTGGGGAACACGCCTGTGATGCCAACACTTGGGAGGCTGAGGCAGGAAGAGTGCCATGAGTTTGAGGCCAGCCTGATCTGCAGAACAAATCCTGTCTCCAAAAGCCCCCAGTAATAATAACAAAGAAAAATAAAAGGACTGGAGATTCAGTTCCTTAGTGGAGACCCTGGATTTAATCCCAGAGCCACAGAAAACTAAAAAGTACTACTGTGCAGTACAGTGTGGACTGGGCGCCACGCCACGGCCCCCCGGTCAAAACCACCACTGAGGTGCAGGGAGCTTGCTCAGCCCTGGCTGCCTCAGATTCCCTCAGTTTCCTGTCTATGCAGGGCCAAGGGCACACTCACAAGGGGCCCTGGGGACATGAAGCTCTGGGGACACGGTAGCTGCTGGAACCCTGCACAGTGGCCCGGCTTCAGGCTGCCCCATGCCAGTCCGACTGCCAACCCAGGCCTACATGGCTCAGCACCCTGCCTACCCTGTGGGACAGCCAGGCCCTGGCGAGGACAAGGACTACAGTGCCCCACTGAGGGCTCGCTAGATGGCTTGGGACAGCTACCTCCATCCAGCTGCAGGCAGAGATGCAGGAGGACTTGTGAGGCCCTTCTTCCATGAGAAGTGTGTATGCCTTCACCCCAGAGCTTGGGAGGCTGAGGCAGAGGGATTGGTCTAATTGTTAGGCTGGCCTGGGCCTCACACCAAGACATGTTTCCAAAAAGCTCCGAGAATTCAGACCGAGCAGCACACTATCTACTCGTCTTCATGGTTCTTTTTTTTTTTTTTTTTTTTTGTCTTTTCGAGACAGGGTCTCACTATGCAGTTCAGGCTGGCCTTAAGCTCACTTTGTAGCTCAGGCTGGTCTCGAACTCACAACAATCCTCCTGCCTCAGCCTCCCAAGTGCTGGGATAACAGGCATGTGCCACCACGCCCGGCTGTCTTCATGGTTCTTATCACTTGTAGTCATCATCACCCGGGACAGAGACCTGCATGTCCTGTCACCACCTCCACTCCGCCCTGGGTTCAGACCCGTGGGTTTATTGTGGTGCTGCCCCTCTGCAGCACGAGATGCCGGGGCAGTCTGCCTCTGTCCCCACCAACCGCCCAGTGCCACAAGAGCCAGCATAAGCCCCAGCTCAGGGCCCACAGTCCCTACATGTAGAGGCAAAATCAAAAGAAGTGCACTCAGTCTGAGCAGAATATCACACACTGTTCAGAATTTTAACTAGAGCCTGTAAGGCCCACACTGGGAAGACAGGAAGCAACAGCAGTGGTGGAAAAAAGACATCTTCCTTCATCTCAACAGAATTTAGCAGGTCTCTAAAACACATCAGAGGTGGCTATAAATCCTGGAACTCAATAGCTCAGCGGACTAAAGCGCCTGTTTAGGTAGATCAGGGACCGGGGTTCAATCCCCATCACACTGAGATGTCCACTGAGACTGGGCGTGGTGGCATGCACCTGTAATCCCAGCGCTTGGGAGGCTGAAAACAGAAGGATCACTAGACTCTGATCTGTGTAGTGAGACCCCATAGACCCCGTACTAAATACATTTTAAAAAAATCCTGGCACTCAGGAGGCTGAGGCAGGTGGGTCCTATGTTAGAAGCCAACCAGACCCTAGCTTTTGTCTGCAACACCACAGGGAGAAAAGCAAACGTAGTGTAGGCCCACTGCCCACGATGGAGCCTGGAGGCAGGAGCCCAGGGCACCCGGCACCCAGGAACGAGGAGACGAGCAGGTCAGGAGCCGCTCTGCTCAGCACAAGCGTTTCAGCCTCCTTTGGTTTTTAGGGGAGGTTTATTTTTTGGTTTTGGTACCCAGGACCGAACCCAGGGCTTCCAGCTTGTTAGACAAGCATTCTACCTTTCCACCACTGACATTTGCATGCACTGCTGGGGTGCAAATTAATGTTACTTTTAGGCAAAATGATTAGCATCAAACAACAATAGAAAGGGGGCTGAGTGGATACAGCTCAGCAGCACAGCACCTGCCTGGCAAGTGCAAGGTCTTGAGTTCAATTCCTGGTTAAAAAGGAAAACATATAGCATTATTTTCTATTCCTTCAGAAGAAAATCTTTTCTTTTTTTCTTTAAAATTTTCTTCGTGGACCTCTGGGTCTGTGTGGCAATGGGTGCATTTCTGACCGGAGGGCAGCTCTGCTGGACTCACAGTGCCCGGGGACTCATGGGAGGACTCCTGCTCCCGCACAATCCACTGTGCAACTTGCTGACGTTCCTTTACTAGGATGTGAAGGGTCAGATAACTTGATGTGCAGTGTTAGAGCACGACAGGCATTTCGGTGCTATTTCTGTGTTATCTGTATTACTATTCCCTGCTGCTAGCCAATATAGCAAGACCTGCTTGTTTCTTATCACTGAATTCTGAAAATCTTGATCTTTAAACTGAAGTTATGTTTATTTCTGCTACTCCAAATATAATGCAGTAAGTTTTAGTCTGAAGTTGTTTAATTCTTTTATCAATAAATATTTATTGTAATAAAATAAATAAATTTTAAGTCTTAAAAAAAATAAAACAGGGGCCAGAGAGATGGCTCAGTGGAATAAGTGCTTCCCTGGGAAGTGCAAGGGCCTGAGTTCAATCCCTAGTTCCACCAAAATAATAAAATAAAATAAAACAAAAATTCTTTTTTTGAATCACCTTCCTGTTTTTGTTTCGCTTCTCTATTTGAGACAAGGTTTCATGATACAGTCCAGGCTGGCCTTGAGCTCATGGGGAGCCCACTCTGGCCTCCAACTTACAGATGACCCTCCTGCCTGGAGCGCTAGGCTGAAGGTGTGCGTCGCCACACCCAGTCTGGAATCCCCGTATCAATCACCTCATTTACTCAGTTACTTAGAAAACTTCCTGATGTAGAGCTGGTGGCAGAGTAGAGGCGACAACAGGACTGACTGGTCCCAGCTTCCTGGCACCAGCCGGACCACACCTGAGGATGCTTAGTGACAGCTGAACAGTAAGAGCCTAAAGGTGACAGGAGGTGGGGCAGACCTCAGCTCCCAAGCCTTGGGGATTTCTGAGAGGTTCTGCCTCACAGCCCAAGCTGACCTTGAACTGTACATTCTCCTGCCTCAGCCACCCCCAGCTAAATCTTAACCTTTTTAAAGCTAAGCTCCAGCCTCGGTTCCTGGGGCCAGGGCAGAGGAACCCTCTTCCAGCCAGTGAGCAAGCAGCCGCTGTGCTTCCTGAGACAGGCTGTGCTTCCTGAGACAGCCGGCCTGCTGTATTTCTTCCCTCCTCCACCTGACCCCAACTGAAAAGGATTAAAGAAAGATGACCCATTCCCAGGGGTTCAGGAGAGGGAGGAAGAGGCAGAGTGGATGTGGAGGCCCACACTTGCAATCCCAGTACTCAGGAGGCTGAGAAAGGAGGTTCACTGTGAGGGGTAGGCCAGCCTCAAGTGCATCGGGAAACTGTCTCAAAAAGACAAAGAGGGCTGGGGCATAGTTCAGTGGCACAAGTGCCTGCCTGGCAAGCACAAGGTCTGGAGTTCAATTCCCAGTACACAAAAGAGGAGAAAGCCCGGGTTTTATGGCCTCACAACTGTGCTGTGTGGCAGCGGTTCCAGGACCCGGGCTGCAGCTATTAACACCATTTTTGTGCGGCTTCACTAGAGGCAGCGCTGTGGGCAGCAGGAGACCTGACCTGGGCAGTGTGTAGAGGATCTCACTATTTTTGTAGATTTAAAACCACTTTGGGGGGACTGGGGATGAAACCCAGGGCCTCACGCACCCTAAGCAAGGGCTCTGCTATTAGCTCTAGGCTAGTGATTTATTCTTTTGTATGTTTGAGACAGGGTCTGGCTATGTAGCCCAAGCTGGACTCAAACTTGCTGAGCTCCTCCTACCTCAGCATCCTGAAGTGAGGAATACAGATGTGTGCCACCATGCCCAGGCCCCAGTCTATTAACTTTAAAAATGTATTTAACTGTGTTTTACAGCCAGGGGTGGTTGTGCATGCCCAGAGTGCCACCATCTTGGGAAGCTGAAGCAGAAGGATCCCAAATTCAAGCTCAATCTGGACAACTTAGCAACTTAAGCAGACACTGTCCCAAAACTCGAAGGGGCTGGGGGGTGGGCTCTGTGTGATGAAAGCCCTAGGTTCAATCCTCAGTGCTGGAAAATACAATTTAGGAGGGCCATCTCTCCATGGTTTGGTGTGGACTGACCCAGACTGCCACAAAAGCACAGCCATCCTGCAAAGGGCGCAGGATCCGGCCTCCCACCACCAGGCAGGTGTCATCCTCCGATGAGTGTGAGGAGGGAATGCTCAGGGGGCTGCCCCAGGCTTCTCCCACTATCCAATTTAAATCTTATCTCTGCTGTTAAGATCTCTAACAAGTAAATTTCTTTTCAATTCTGTTACAGTTACAAGAAAATCAAGAGCTTTACTTATGACGTGGGTGTAACAAAAGAAAGGGAGACTCACTAGGACTTGTCTGAGATAAATCGATACTAGAATCATCTAGTTTAAAAAAAAAGCTTTAAAACTTGATCAAAATTTTGAAAAAAAAAAAAAAAACTTTAATTCAGGGCTAGAAATACAGTTCAATGGCAAAGCACCTGCCTGGCGGGAAAAAAAAAAAGTTCCATTCCCAGTACACACAAAAAACTTAACCCAAGTGAATCCCAGCACTAGGGAAAAGGCTGAGGCAGGAGGATCTTCATGAATTTGAGGCCAGCCAGTTCTACATAGTGAGTTCAAGGCCAGCCTGGATGATGGAGGAGATGCATCTCAAAACAACAAGTAAAACAACCCCTACAGCCATAAAAACAAAAATTCCTGAGCCCCGTGGACACAACTTCCCTGTCCATCCAAGGACTTCAAGGTCCACGACAGCTGAGCTCTCCTCACACTGCGACCAATCTGACCAAAATATCTGGCTGGCCTGTTTCAGTGACCCCAGCTCGGCGGGGCATGGGCCTGGCACCCCAGTGCTTAGGAAGCTGGGGTAGGAGGATCACAGTATCGGAGGCCAGCCTGGACTGCATAGCGAGACCCTGCCTCACAACAACAAAATCACAAATAAAATGAGCCTAGATCAACTAAATCACACTCTCTGGAACAGATCCATAGAACTGATTACCCAGTCGATATTCTCTCTCACACAAATAACCCAGGAATTTTTGTGCTAAACTCTTGGGAACAGTTCCCAAACTTTGAGAATGCTACCGAATTTCTAGCTACGAGAAATATCTATTCAGGGCTGGCTAGATAGCTCAGCAGACTGAGTGCCTGCGTAGGCAAGCGCGGGACCGGGTCCAGCCCCAGTACCACATGCTGTGGCAGCCCGCACTAAGCAGGCCCGGCGCTGGGGAGGCTGAGGCAGAAGGGTCGCTACATCCCAGCCGGGGGTGAGACCCTGTACCAAATACATTAAAAAAGTATCAAATATCTATTCAAATTGGACATAAAAAAAAAAAAAGAGGATACAAAGGAAGGCCCATTTTGTATCTGCATATACAGAACAGTTAGCATAGATATACAGCTACTTTCGCTTAACTCAATGAGAAGATTTGTACTAATAGTGTTTGGACAGGATATCTTGTTTGCTTCTTGTTTTGGATAGCCATTAAGAAGATAACAATGTACAATGTACTGGTTAAAAAATAAATAAATTATAAAAAAATTAGAGATAAACCATGCAAGGGGGTGCACATTTGTCATTTCAGCACTCATCGAAGGCTGAGGCAGGAGGATCACTGCAACTTTGAGGCCAGCCTGGGCTACAAAGTAAGTTGAAGGTCAGCCTGGATGACACAATAAGACCCCATCACAAACACAGGGCCGGGAAAACAGCTCAGTAGAATAAGCACTTCCCTGGCAAGCACAATGGCCTGAGCCAATCCCCGGTTCTGCCTAAAAAAAAAAACAAGGGCCCGGGAGATAGCTCACCAGTCTAAGTGCCTGCCTGGCAAGCGCAAGGACCTGGGTTTGATCCCCAGTACCACATGCTGCGCTAGCCCCAAAACCGAGTGTGGTGGCACCCGCCTACAGTCCCAAAGCTGGGGAGGCTGTGACAGGAGGATCACTGTGAGTCTCAGCTGTGTAGTGAGACCTTGCATCAAAAACAAAACCACAACAGGTACTAGAAAATAGGAATTAAATATTATATATTAACAGATATTAGAAAACACCTATTACAGTTATGTTTAACAAAAATCAGGCCAGGCATCGTAGTATACATCTATAATCCTAGCACTCAGGAGGCTGAGACGGAAGGATCACCCATAAGTTCATAACCAGCTGGGCTGAGTGAGCCCAAGGTCTGCTTGAACTGCATAGTGAGAGCCTGTCTCAAGACAAAACGAAAACCACTCAAGCTTTTGTGTGTTTTCTTTCTTTTCCTTTCCTTTTTTCTTTCCTTTCTTTTTTTTGAGACAAGGCCTTGTTCTGTAGTTTAGGCTGGCTTTGAACTTACTACATAGGGTAGGTGGGCCTCAGATTCACAGGGACCCTTGTGCCTTAGCTTCTGGAGTGCTGGGATGGCAGGTAAGCACCACCATGGACCAGCAGTATAGCTCAGCAGACTATGCACTTACTTAGGTAAGTGTAGAGGCCAGGGTTCGAACCCTGGCTCCGAAAGCTGCGCTGGCCCCACAGCTCTGCATGGACACGCAGAGCCAGTGATGGAGTCCAGGTGTGGTGGCGCATGCCTGTAATCCCAGCACTAGGGAGGCAGAAATCAAGAGGATCACTATGAGTTTGGGCTGTGTAGTGAGACCCTGCACAAAAAAATAAATAAACCCACTGAATCTTAACAAAATAGTTACTGTTGTCCAAAACAAACAAAAAATGAGTAGAAACAGTGACGCTGTTGAAAGTTTTGTGATCTAATGTCTGGCTTAGCAGAAAATGACTTGGGTTCTGGAAACTGCTTTCTTTCACTCTCTTGCAATACTGCCTTGGCTGAAGTATTTGAGGGAAATTCAGCTTCACCCAAATCTACCAGCTGGAAAAGGGAAAGCTCTAGTCAGATAATGTTGGATGGTCTTCTATGACACTACACCCAAATTCCACGCTCCCAGCTGTAAGGAAACCAAGAGTCCAGGTATAGTCGGAACTCCCAGAGATCCTCCTGCCTCAGCCTCAGGGTGCAAGGCGGACAGGCACACTCTCAGGGCCCAGCTGGCCGGGGAGATGGCTCAGTGGAATAAATGCTTGTTTGGCAAGTGCAAGGGCCTAAGTTCAATCTCTGGTTCTGCCAAAAAAAAAACAGATGAAGTAGTTTTTCAAGTATTACAAACGAGTTCTGTTTGGAGGAGTACATATGTACGTGTGTACACATGCTGTGCAGGGGTGTGTGTGCAGAGCCCAGTGCACTGCGAGCAGGGACCTCGGGGCTCTGGCCTAGCAGTCTTTGAGCAGGAATCAACCTTCCGAAGCTCCTGCCACCCCACCACTAACTCAGGCCAGGGCCTGGCCATGCCCACAGGGTCAGCACTTTCGTCCCATCCTAATGGAAAGAGACAATATATGAAATTATAAATAACCTGTGGACAAGGCAGGCACACCTGTCATCCCACTGCCCGGGAGGCTGAGGCAGGAGGATCACCAAATTTAAGCCCACCTTAGTGAGACCATGACACAAAATAAAAAGGATAGAGGATGCAGCTCAGTGCTGAGGACCTGGGTTCAATCCCCAGTAGCTATAGAAAAAAGGAGAGGGCAGGAGACAAGCACATGTCAGCTGCAGGACAGTTAATTATTGCACTCACTGTGCTCTTTACCACCACTTTAATAAACGTGCTTTACCTAAACTTGCTGATAAGAGACGGAGGCCAGGCCCCTAGATCCAACCCTGACTGCTAAGGCACTGGGAAAGGTCCCTCCAGGCAACCCTTCCCCACAGCCTGGGAGCCGAGTCCCAGGCCCCGTTCTGTGGGCAGCTCAGGCCCACTCTCACGGGCTCCAACCAGCCTGGCAGGCCTTCCTTCCCGTGCTTTTGGGAGCCCCGAAAGCCACTTTCCCCGAAATGGCTGCACTGCTGCCTTGCGGGGAGCCGCAGCAATGGAGTTTCACTTTCTCTTTCCTGCAGGCTTCCCATGGCCTCCACCACCAGAGCCGCCTGAGCATGACCAAGTGGCTCTAGACCCCAGGAACCTGGGACCCTGGGACAGGGGCAAGGGCAGGGACGGGGGAAGGGAAAGCGTGCCACCTTCAGGTCCTGCAAGGACAGCTGCTCAGCTGCTCAGGTCGTACACTGATTCAGACAGGAAGGATGGCGGGCTCCACACGGAGCTCGCGGCCCTCTAGCCCACTCTGTGACGCCCAGCAGGATGCAGCGGGCAAGCCTCCTCTCCGGAGGACTCAGAGGCAGAGGCAGGAGGAGCCTCTCTGGCCAGCTGGGGAGGTGGAGATGCAGTAGCAACTTCCTTCCTGTGCCATAGACAGAAGGCCTAGATTCGGGTCACTCCTTCAATGCTACCTACATTTCCTGTGTGACCACAACTCTAAGGCCCCATCTGTCCCCTACGTAGCGGTGTGTGGTGGCACACACCTGTGATCCCAGGTTTCTGGGAAGCTGATGTGGGAGGATGCCAAGTTCAAGCCCAGCCCGGGCAGCTTAACCAGATCCTGCCTCAGTGAAGGGCTTGGGGCTGAGGTACAGTGTGAAGGCTCTGAGTTCAAGTGCTGGTGATGGGGAAGAGGAAAAGTGAAAATAAAACCTCTTAACATGTTGGGTAGCACTTAAAATTCATGGGATGGAGTCATGGATTTTTCAAGAGGCAGAGACAAGTGCCACAGGAGAGCGGGATCCACAGTCACCAGCTCTGTCTTTCCCAGGGCAGCCTCTGAGAGAACCCCATGATTCCCATCTCTCCTGATGGCTTAGACTCTCCTGACTCCTCTCCTTCCTTGCAGTCATTCTCGGCTGCTGGAATCCTAACTCCTGACAGTGCACAGGGCTCCCGAGGCAAGAACAGCACTCCTCAGCTCAGGCTGCTGGCCAATGGGAAAAGCCAGGCAAAGCACAGGGCCCGCATCCTCAGCGCCCACACCACAGCCAGCTGCGGCTTCTGCATCCACAGAACCCTCGCGGCAGCCCAGGTGCTAGGCATGTAGCTGGCCTCAAAGCTCTCAAGCCCCGTGCCTGTCTCAAGGCCACAACACAAGTTACCTGGGACAGAAAGTCCTCCTGATTTGCCAAAGGCCAGAGGAGCATGGCAATTATAAACTCATCTGAATGCCACTTAAACTCTATTCTGCCAATATTTTTTTTTTTTTTTTTTGCGGTACCAGGGATTGAACTCAGGACCTTGCACATGCCAGGCAGGCGCTTATGGTGCTAAGCTACATCCCCAGCCCTATTGTGGAGTTTTGAAATAGTACCCAGCCCTCCCTACCCTAAGCCCACACCAATCCTGGGGAAACGGTCAGTCCTGTCTCCTCACTACCAGCCTGCCAGGGCTGGCTTTTTTTTTTAATTAGTTGTTTGCTTGTTTGTTTTTAATAAAGACATTCATCCTAGTAATTATGTTTTCATTGATATAGGGAAAGAAACTCCCAACCTGCTAGATGTCCAAAATGCTGTGTTCTCTAAAATTGAGGTATGAATTCTAGGAACATTGGAGATTAAGAGTAGGAAGAATTTATTGAGAGAAACAAAGCTTCATCGGGGGGCAGAATGTGGCTGTCCATCAAACCCACCTCTCCAGGGTGCTTTATTGAGCAAAGCCACAAGATGATGTAGGTTCAAGGTGGGACAGAACTATAACCAACTAGTGAGATTGCAAGTACAGTCACTTAGGTAATATTGATCCACTGGCAAATCATAAGGTGGGTGTGCACTGGCACAATGGGCTCTCAATGTGTTTGTGGATATGAATTAAAGGTTGCAGAAGCCAGGTGTGGTGGCACACACCTGCAACACCAGCACTCCAGAGGCTGAGGCAGGAGGATTGCTATGAGCTTGAGCCCTCCTGGCCTATATAAGGAGTTCAAAGACTGCCCAGACTACATAGTGAGGTTCTGTCTCAAAAAACAATTGTTTAACAAACATTTATTAGGTCACCCTAGTAGACTAAATTCCATGCTGAAGATGCTTTCTTCGGAGTAACTTTCCATGAACTGGAAAAAGAAACTGAGGTGCTGGGCTCCAGCCTCTGGGCACCACCCTGCCCCCTATTTCCCAGCTGGAGGTTAGGACCCGAGAGGCCCGAAGAGGAAAGCCCACGGTGACTGGTGAAAAGCCACAGACACCAGGGTTTAGACGACATTCAGCTCACAGCTGCCTGGTACCCGAACTTCCACATCTCTGTGAGCAGGCAGCTAAGTTCTGCTGGGAATGATGCTTGCTGCCCATAAGAGCCAGATACTTCCCAAGCTCGAGTAAAGTGACCTAAGGCAGGCCATTAGTTCTTCTCTTTCTACCAGTTTACCCTTGCAGTCTCTCAGCCTCCTGAGAGACTGACCAGCAGGGGCCACACCAGCTCTGACTAAGACTCCACAGCTGAGCACAGGTGCAGGAGCCCAGCAAGCACAAAACAGGCAGGCTTCACTGGATGGCACTCTGGGGGCCTCATGGGACCACCTGCCCCCAACCCAGCTGGGCCATGTCCTCTGTGGCTATTTCAAAACAGTTCTTCATCCCAAAGAGTTAGATAGAAAAGATCCAGGAATCTGAGCAGGCTATGACTGTGCAAACCTGTAATCTCAGCTACCCAGTAGGAGGGCTGCAGGTTTGAGGCCAGCCTCCTCGGCAATTCAGCAAGATTCTGCCTCAAAATTAAAAACAGAAAACATTGCTTGGCATGGTGGTGTACACTTGTAATCCCAGCACCCCGGAGGCTGAAGCAGGGGAATAGCCACAGATTTGAGACCAACCTGAGCTACCTAACTGATTTGAAGGCCAGCCTGAACTGCATAAGGCGCACACACACACACACACACACACACACACACACACACGTGGGCTGCGAATGTAGCTCAGTGCCTAGCATGCGAGGGTCTGGATTTCAAATAGCAAAAAGTTAAAGAATAGGCTCCAGTTCTATGTGACAGGTATGCCGCCAGACTAAGATCGAGACTCCACGATTTTTGTTTATTACAGTCCAGACTTTCCCCTTTAACCACCACTACCATGCAAACGACTGAGCAGAAATTTTGCCAGTCTCCCATCTGGCACAAGTAGTAAAGAAACAAATGTGTCGTTTCCAGGAACACACACAGATTCAACGCAACACAGAATGTGGATGAATCAACTCCTAATGACGCCCAACTCCACACACAGCGATGGAAATGATTCACCGCTGTTGATTTATTCACAAGAAGCTCCGTGCACGCAGCCAGCCGAAGCCTCACTCCCGACGGTGGGCAGGACCAGCGTCACTTCCCCCCAGGCCGCTAGCAGGTGCACTGCTAATGAATCCGTGCAGAATCCCCTGGGAGACTAGGTCTCCACTCCGCGCCACTGGATCCGGGAAAGACCGACCTGCACGGGACGAGCCCGGCCAAGGCCGCCGTCTTTGTCTCCTCCGGCCTGTTTGCACAGATCTTGGCCGCGCGACAGGAAATTCCCGGCCCGGTTGGCCGGTCCTGCCCCGCGCAGTGAAGCAACCCCAATCCAGTGACCGCAGCCTCCCGGCCCACTTGCCTAGGTGCTTCTCCGAGGGCGATGCCAAGGAGGAAAGAGGTGCGCCGCTCCCTAGAGCCGGCTCGGCCAGAGATTACACGTCAGGTTCACTTTATTATTTCATGTTTTTCACAGGGCGGGTGCGAGCACCGCTTAACCTACGCGCAGGCAGCAGAGGATTTAGAAAGAAGTCAGGTCTTACAGTTTCCCGACAGGAAACTCGATTCTTAAGCAACTGCCGGGCCCATAGACCTCGGGGGCGACACCTATCCCATCCCAAGGGGCAGAGGCCCAGCCGGCCAGGAAGCGGCCCGGCCGGGCGGCCGAGGCAGAAGGGCCTCTGCCCCCGCCCCACCCCCGCGCGCACGGGGACCGGCAGCTGACAGTCGCTACCGCCCCGCGAGCCCGGGGCGCTCCCGCACCGTTGATCTCGGCGTGGCACACCTGCCCTTCGACCGCCGCGACCCTGATTCTGAGCCGGCCTGGTCAGGTCCGCACGCGCCCCGCGGCCCCACCCAGCCTCACCTGCTTCCCGGCCAAGGCCCAACGGGCCTGGCTGTGCGGCGCCGGGGCGGGCGGGTGGGGACTCCTTAGACCCGGGCCTGTAGGGGCCAAGTGGGGACGCAGCACCGAGCGGGGTGTCGTCGGGATCCGGCCCGGGAGCTCTCCCTCAGCAGCTGCTACGTCGGAACCCCAGACTCCCCCTCCCGGGCCGCACCGCCGCAGCTCCGGAAACCGCTGAATTACAGCCCCTCCAGCCAATCCCCGCCCAGCCTCGGTCCGGGGGCCCAGACACGCCCTCATGCATAATTCATGAGACGGGCAGTCCGCTTGGCCACTCAGACCCCTCTGGACGGCCGTAGCTCCACCTACCGACCAATACGAGAAGCCTCTAGCGGAGGGGGCGGAGTCCAGAGAAATCCGGGGACGCCCCTGTGCTGGCTGTTCCGAAGGTGTGGCGCACCTCCTTCCGCTGCAGCCCTGGAGGAGGGCGGCCCGGGGCACTGGCGCGCGGCGGGAGGGCGAGGCGGTGGCGGGAACGGCCTGCCGAAAACTCAGCTGAGTTACTGGCAGCGCGTGACGTCAGGGCGCTTTAAATGCCCGCTCCCGGCTGCCCGCACCGCCTCCGGCCTGGCACCACGTGGGCGCGGGCTCTCCAGCGTCGCACTCGCGGACCCGCGTCTCGCTCCCGGCCGGCGAACCTGCCGCTGTGAACGGGGGCCCGGGTGCCAGCAGCGCGCGCCGAGGAGCAGACGCGGCGCAGAGGAATTGCCAGGGTGCTTGGGAGCCGGGCACAGGACCCTGGATACCAACGACCGGCCTCGGCCTCTGCCCCCGCCCTGGCCCGGGCGTCGGGTCACCCGCAGGATCCTTTCCACGTCGTGTACTCCGTAAGGACACTTGTGTGCACATGCACACGGGGACATGCACACACGCATGCATGCCCTACTGCCCCTGGGAACTGAACCTGAGGCCTTAGCACTAAGCAACAGCCCCTGCCCATCTCTCTGCTGAAGTGCCCAGGCTGGGTTCAAACCCACCATCCTCCTGCCTCAGCTTCCAGAGTTCTGGGGTTATGGGCATCGCCACCAGGCTCTGCAAGAGGCAAAGGGACACAGGTGTGGTGGCTCACACCTGTCTTCCCAGCACTTGGGAAGCTGAGGAAGAAGAATCATTGCAAGTTTGAGATCAGCCTGGATTACAAAGTGAGCTCAAGGCCAGCCTGAACTGCGTAGACCTTGGGTCAAAAAAAAGTTCCACCCGTTCACAAAGGTTGAAGGTTAAAAAGGAAGTCACTTCCTCCTTCAGTCCTTCCCAGAGATCGCTGTTCTTATTAATTTCTGGTGAGAAAAGTCAATGAGTGTAGGATGTGGTGGTGCACAGCTGTGACCTCAGCGCTCACGAGGCTGAGGCCAGAGGGTAGCTGTGTGTTTTAAGTTAGCCTGAGCTATATAGGGAGACCATGTCTCAATAAACAAACGAAAGTGACAGTGTTTGCTGGGTCATGGGTTTCATGGTCCTCCCCCCAAGCCCCACTCCCCAGTTACAGGGGTTGAATTGAGGGCCTTCACACTGAACCACACCCAACCCTCTTTACTTTAAGACAAGGCTTTACTAAGTTGTGAATTTGCCATCCTCCTGCCTCAGCCTTTCAGAGAGCTGGGACTGCAGCTTATGCCCCACAACTGTCCTGCTGCCTATCTTTGTCTTCAATGTAGGACAGACCTTGGCCTGAGCTCCCTTTGGCTTTAGGCTCCATGCAGGACTGGCCCTGACATCAGGTTCTGATATTTGTTCAGTGGCTTCAACTGGCAAAGTGCATACCGCCTACCCTGCAGGGCAGGTAGGAAAGGCCTTGCCATCCACTAGCAGAAAGTAAAAGTAAAGCCAAAGCAATGGTGTTCAGACCACCAGCTGGGGCCATAAGAGAAAATGACAGTGAGCCCTGCTTGGACTCCCTGGTGAACAGCGTGGATTCCAACCTGGGGTTGGGGCTTAACTTTTTTTTTTTTTTTTTCTTTAATGTATTTAGCACAGGGTCTACAGGGTCTCTATATGGATCAGACTCATAGTGATCCTCCTGTTTTCAATCTCCCCAGCACTGGGATTACAGGCGTGCGTCACCACATGGGGCTTAATTTTCAACCAAAATCTTGTGTCCTGTGGGTCTGAGCCCGCTGAGATTCAAGTGCCTGCAGACGTGTTTCAGTCAGTGGCTTATATGCTTGCTGCAGTCACTGCCATTGAAGTGGCACCCAAAAGTTAGAAAAGCAGCTGAGGAAGGAAGCGAGGGAGAGAAAGCATCACAATCAGAAACAACAGTATTAGAAGAGACGCAGGTGGAACTGGGCGTAGTGGCGCATGCCTATAATCCCAGCACTTGGGAGGCTGAGGCAGGAGGATTGTTGTGAGTTCGAGACCAGCCTGAGCTACAAAGTGAGCTTAAGGCCAGCTTGAACTGCATAATGAGACCCTGTCTCAAAACGACAAAAAAAAAAAAAAAAAAAGAAGAGACCAAGGCGGATGGTCTCAGCCAGGTTTTAGTTCTGGGGAGGCTGAGAGCCAGGAAGCCAGGTCCTACTAGGCTGCAACCCCCTCAGGAGAGAAAGGACATCAAGAGCCGGTTCCCAGTGTCGATGTGGACGCTCCTCAAAACGACAGCTGCCTTCCATGTCACCCTCCCTTCCTGCTGGCCACAGATGCCACCTTGAACATGTGAAGTACAAAGCTGTTGCTTCTGATAAACTAGCCACACTTGATAACTTTTGGGTGAGCATCCTGAGAAATGTATTCGGTATAAGAAGGCATAGGGAAAAAAAGAAAAAGGCACAGCGGCTGGGGGTTCGCTCTCCAGGGCTGCAGTGCAGACACCGCTTCCAGGGCACGTTGAGATGGCAACTGAGACCCAGCTCTTGGCAGGCTGTAAACAGGCAGATCACTACGAGTCCAATCTAGTAGTGAGACCTTGAACACCCTGTAGACCCTTCCCTAAAATAAAAAAAGAAGGGCTGGAGAGATGGCTCAGTAGAATAAGTGCTTTCCTGGCAAGCACAAGGACCTGAGTTCAATCTCCGGTTCCGCCAAAAAAAAAAAAAAAAAAAAAAAAAAAAAAAAAAAAAAAAAAAAAAAAAAAAAAAAAAAAAAAAAAAAAAAAAA